>WBMY01010594.1:21034-33035 GCA_013397315.1 Donacobius atricapilla | reverse complement strand
AATGGGGAACTGAATGATTTTCAGGGCAAGGCGATGGAGCATGAGCCCTTTTCCTACAGAAATCTCCCAATATTCTGATTATTTTGGGGTGCCCCAGCAGTGGGGAGGTGGCTGGGAGGGAGGGAGGGAATTTCCTCTGCTCCAGACCTTTTCCAAGCTGGAATGACGAGGCTCTGCTGCGAAATGGCACCACCTGAACAGATTTTCTGTGGTGAAGGAGCACAAAAATCAAGGGGCAGAGAACCCCCAAATTCCTTCTCGGCGTTTCTGGGATCCCCCATCCCTGGGAGAGGAGCCCTCGAGGGAATTGGCCTGAAAAAAATCCCGATTTTATTTCTTATTCTTTCAAAAAGGGCATTTCTGGCCACCCTCATTGCACTTTTTTGGGCATCACCCCTGATGAAAGGGGCGAGGAGCTGCCCCGAGGCTCACCAAAAGCTCATTTTGGGGCCATTTTTTACCAAAAACTGCAACTTTCAACTCAAGGGGATGGGGCAGGGAAAGTGCCCGGTGTCCCCTGAGCTCTGTCCGTGCCTACAGCCAGATTTCCTACCCTCCATTATTTGCCTGCTCCTTTAATAAAGCACTAAATTTCTTTTATTTTTATTTATTTTTATTTTTCCTCTTTAAATCCCTCTAACTGAGGTGTGACGGGGAGAGAGCCCCAAGGCAGCGGCTCTGATCACGTCCTACCCGCACCAAATGTCCCGTCCCAGGTGCTCATTAATGCTTTGCACGTCCCCGTGTCATTATCCCGAGAGTAGAATTGGCTTCAGACACCCGTGGATTGAGCAATGTGAGCCCTCAGAGATAAACAGAGCAGAGCTCAGCTGTCATGCCAGTAATCAGCTCCTAATCAGGTCAGGATTCTTGGCCTCATGAGGCTTTTTTATTATTTTATTATTTCCTACGCTGCGTCTGTAATATGTCCCAATAATGGAATGAATTAAATCCCAATAATGGAATGAATTAAATCCCGACAGTGGAATAAGTTAAATCCCGACAGTGGAATAAATTAAATCCCAGTAATGGAATGAATTAAATCCCGATAATGGAATGAGTTAAATCCCAACAGTGGAATAAATTAAATCCCCATAATGGAATTAATTGAATCCCAATAATGGAATAAGTTAAATCCCGACAGTGGAATAAATTAAATCCCAATAATGGAATGAGTTAAATCCCGACAATGGAGTAAATTAAATCCCAATAATGGACTTAATTTGACGGGATAAATTCCATTATAATTAATGGAATAGCCTGGATCCAGGGAGAGGCAAAAAACCTCCATTCCCCAGGTTTGTGTTATCGTGGTGATTTCCCATCAGTCTCCCAGGAAATCATGGAACGGTTTGGGATGGAAGGGACCTTAAAACTCATCTAACGCCCCGTGCCATGGGCAGGGACATCTTCCATCTCTCCAGGGTGTTCCAGCCTGGCCTTGGACACTTCCAGGGATGGGGCAGCCATGGAATATCCCCTGCCAGGACCTCCCCACCCTCACAGGGAAGAATTCATCCCCAAAATCCCACCTAAAGCCCCTCCCTGTCAGTCTGAACCCTTTCCCCCTGGTCCTGGCGCTCCATCCCTCGGGAATTGTCTCTCCCCGTGGTCCTTGCAGCCCCTTCAGGTCCTGCAAGGCCACGCTGAGGTGGCCCCAGAGCTTCTCCAGGTGAGCAATCCCCGCTCTGCCGGCCTTTGCTGCCAGCAGAGCTGCTCCAAGCCGGGATCCCATCCTGGAGCCTCCTCCGGGCTCTCTCCAGCAGCTCCAGCTCCTCCCTGAGCCGGGAATTCCAGAGCTGGGGTCTCACCTGCGCAGGTGAGGTCTCACCTGTTGGACACACCCCCCCATCCCCACCTCGTTCTGCTCCCAGTGCTGCTGCCCTGGGTTGTCACAGGAATCCCAGGCAGCCTTGGACCTGTTCCAGAGCCTCCGTGGGAGGTTATTTATCATGCACAAAATGACTTTTTAATGAAAAAATTAATAACCCTGGGTTCTGACGCTGCCAAACGTTGTCTGCCCGGGGAGTAACCAAATTTCAGGTGACGCTGTCGCCTGAGCGACAAAACCATTCCAATTTCTTTGCATTGTAGCTGCAATATTTCCATGGCTGATGCGCTTTGTGTGTCTCAACCGTTTAATGAATATTTGGGGCTGGCTTTGAAGTTCTTCCCTTTCAAGGAGCCAAAGCTCCAATTGTCCTGCAGGCCTGGGGAGCTGCAGACAGACACCTCGGAGGCTCGGGAATGAGGGACGGAGCTAAATGAGAGACGGAGGTTCTGATACTGCTGGGAGGGATCTCCCAGTGAAACGTCCTTTTTTTTAAAATAAAAAAAAAATAAAAAAGACTTCCTAAAAAAGTTGTGGAATCATGGAATGGTTTGGGGTGGAAGAGGCCTTAAAGATCACCTTGTTCCCGCTGGGCAGGGCCACGTCCCACTGGATCAGGTTGCTCAATATCCCATCCAACCTGGCCTGGAATGGATCACATCCCAGAATTAATTGTTTCTTCAGCCTCAATCATCACAGGATGCGTTCCCAATTAATTTGGCCCTTCTCTGAACTGAAATCTTGAAATAGCTCTGAAAATAAAATCCCCAGTCTGGGTATTGAATTATTGCTTGAATCATTTTGTCCCCTCATGGTCAGTTTAATTCTTGTTTTGCTGCAGTCATGATGGGCTAAGCTCTGCTTTAATGGATAAAATGAAACATTTCTCTATTCAGAAATGTTTTGGGGCGGAAAAAATTGAAGCTGGAGACTTCCTCCCCTTGGTTAGCCAAAATTACCTGCTCAAATTATCCGAGTTGAGCAGAAATGATTGTTGGCTGCGCCACCTGAATGAAGCTTTCGGGATCCTGGCTTTGGGTATGGCCATAAATAAACTGAAATTAGATGTCCCAGCAGTTGCAGGGACACCACCAACCCCTGTGTTTCCCAATTGCTTCCATTCCTTTCCTGCAGCAGGGTTGTCAGGATATTACCAGTGGTCACCCTGGCCTCCAAATTGTGGGGCCAGGACATAAAAACCTGAGCTCGTTCCAGCCCTAATTAGGCCAGGGAAGCAACTTGCCTGGAAGCCCATACCCAACGCCAGCTGCTGAATGTTTTATTTCCACTGAGGAACAGAACTCAGCTCCCTGTTGGAAAAAGGGAAGGAAAAACCACTCCTGGAGACTTTACAGAAGTTGCTCTGAGGGTCAAGGGGGAATTTTTCCCAAAAAGGGCTTCGAGTGTGAAGCTAACTTGGAAAAAACACCTTGTTAAAATATTCAGATTTTTGGTTATTAAATGCACTTGGAGATTCCACACAAGTTGAAGGTAGCGACGCAATAAACTACAAACCGTGAAGTGGTTTCAGGAATAAAATGCTGAATGTTGACTGAAAAAGTAAAAAAAAAAAACTGGTGCCACGCAGGGTTTGTGACCTAATTAGTGTCTCATTTAAACCAGAGTTCCATTCTCAGTGAGGGATTCAAACCAGACATGTGGCACAATCTGAAAACACGGGGGAAAATAGCTGCAATTACATTTATGCAAAACATGCAAATGCTGTGTGAATCTGGAGCTACCTGGGATGAGTCTGGCATCGCTCTAATTGGGAAATGGCCACGAGACAGACGAGGCAGTGACTAAACTGCCAGACAGAGGAGGAAAAACAACGTTGCTTTCCAAGGGGATCTCCATAAAGGCCTAAATTACCTGAATCAACAATGCCGGCCATGGAGAAGCGTTTGATCTCTAATTAAGTCACATAAAACGAGGTTCCAGAGTGGAATGGGGATGCCGCCAGCAAGGAAATGAGGAGGGAGCGTTGCAGCCCCAAATCAAAGGTTGGTGCTGGAGGAAGGGAGTGTTTTCCATGCAGGATGAGCTTGGGAAACACATCCCGAGGGCAAAGGCTGGCCCTGGGGCTGGCCAGGGTGGTATAAAACCCACTCCGAGCTCAGGAGCCCTCATCCAGCTCTCCTGCCTTCTCCTCCTCGGTGACACCGGTGAGCTGCAGAGCCTTTGCCTCGCCCTTCTCCTTCTCCTTCTTTCTCCTTCTCCTTCTTTCTCCTTCTCCTTCTTTCTCCTTCTCCTTCTTTCTCCTTCTCCTTCTTTCTCCTTCTCCTTCTTTCTCCTTCTCCTTCTTTCTCCTTCTCCTTCTTTCTCCTTCTCCTTCTTTCTCCTTCTCCTTCTTTCTCCTTCTCCTTCTTTCTCCTTCTCCTTCTTTCTCCTTCTCCTTCTTTCTCCTTCTCCTTCTTTCTCCTTCTCCTTCTCCTTTTCTCTTTGCCTTTGCCCTCAGCTCTGCCCTCGCTGCTGTGCAGCTTCTGTTGAGAACTCGGCTCCCAGATCCTGCTCCCAGCCCCTGCTCGCGGGGAGGAGGTGGGAGAAGCTCTTGGGCTCTGTGCGGGGAAACCGTGGCCACGGGGCTCCCGATCCTTTCTTCCTCCCAATTCCCCGTCCCTCCTCGGCGGGTTCTGCCCTTCCTCCTGCCGAGGCCGTGCCTCACCTGCCCTCTCCTCTCCCCAGGTGCTCCCACAGCCACAGCCATGTCCTGCTACGACCTGTGCCGGCCCTGCGGCCCCACGCCGCTGGCCAACAGCTGCAACGAGCCCTGCGTGCGGCAGTGCCAGGACTCCCGCGTGGTCATCCAGCCCTCGCCCGTGGTGGTCACTCTGCCCGGGCCCATCCTCAGCTCCTTCCCGCAGAACACCGCCGTGGGCTCCTCCACCTCGGCGGCCGTGGGCAGCATCCTGAGCGAGGCCGGGGTCCCCATCAACTCGGGGGGCTTTGGGTTCTCGGGGCTCTCGGGCCTGGGTGGCCGCTACTGCGGCCGGAGGTGCCTGCCCTGCTAGAGCCGGGCCGGCCGTGCGGCCAGGGCCTTCCCCGGGAAGGTCCGAGCCAGGGGCCGGGCTGAGGCTGGAGCTGCTGGCCAGCGCTGCCAGAGCCCCGGGGCCCCCCCGAGCCCCCCTGCCCAGGACGCAGGCAGGCAGGGAGGGAAAGGCGGCCAGCTCGGGCTTCTGCTTGTCCTGCTTTCTTCTGCGCCCCCCGGGCCCTGCTGTGCCCGGCTCTGCTGCCCCGGGGGCTCAGCCCCAGCAGCGCCGCGGGGTCCTGCTGCTGCCCCGGCCCCGTGCCCGGGGCAGGCACAGCCGGGCTGTCCCACTGCTGCCCAGGGCTGCCCGCCCGGCCCTGCTCGCTCTCTGTCTTCACACTCAATAAAGTTCACTCTGCATCGGAACCGCAGTCTCCTGGAGTTCCTTGTCCTTTTGGGACCCCCAGCTAAAGCTGCTCCATGGGGGCTGGGATGTCCTGGGGAGGTTTAGGTGGTTAAAGGGCAGGGAGGGACCTTTCCCACACCTGGGCAAGGTGAGAACCTCCGAGGGCCACAGTGCCAGGAGGTGCCACGGGCCAGGGCAGGGAGTGTGGCCGTGTGTGAGCGTGCACAGGGTGAGCAGGAGGTGCCCCAGGGGACATCTGCGGATTTGCTGAGGGTGAGTGCGTGTCCTTGCAGGACACAGAAAAAATGAATGACTTTAGATACTTTTTTAGAAGATGAAAACATTAGAAGGCTTTATTATTTCATTCTTACTACCTTTTATAAGGTGTTTTGATACAGACTTCACATGACTGGTGAATATAGATGGGACTTTAAAAATTCTATCGATTAAACTAGAGAAACAGAATAGAAAGGTAGACATCACATAAAGAAAGATTGTTTTAAGTAAGAAAGAGTTTTTTACAATGATTGTTTTAAGAAAAAGCTTTCTTAAGATATTTTTCCCTGAAGAAAAGGTTAGCAACTGCTAGTAGACTAAAATCTCCCAAACTCAAAAATTTCCAGCCCACAGGTGTGTAACGTGGACATGGGACAGGGATGGACAGACAGGGAGCCTGAGCCCTCACATGAGAGGGAACAGCAGTGACAGCGACAGTGACATGTCCCAGGACTGTCCCCAGGCCTAAAAGAGGGCACAGGAAGCAGCTTTTCCCCCGTCAAAATTGTCCTGTGCTCAGAAGCATTAATTGCTGTGCAGTCATTCCCTGCGTCCCCAAGGAGCAGCGGTCTGCAGCAGACCTGCAGAAATCTGCAGTGCACACTGCCCGCTTGATCTCTGAGCTTTTTTCACACCTTGAGTATTCTGGGATTCCTCCCCAGTGCATTTCCACCGTGCCAGTGTCTGGCACAGGACTCACACTTCTCTTTGCACACCTGCCCCGGGTGCCACGTGTCACCTCAGGAGCTTGGGTTGTCCCTGTGCTCCAGGGCTGGGATGCTGTGCTTGGATGCAGGCAAGGAAAACAACCACTTGTGGCTGGAAACGCACAATAAAGGCTTTAGGAAGGTGCCTGTAAATCTGCACGGAAATCTCAGCGGTCCACGTTGTGCCTCATCAACCGGAACCCAATGTCCGACCTCCCTCCCGGCTCAAATGTCCCCTGGAGCAGCTCCTGGTCATCCTGCGCACACTCACACAAAGCCACACTCCCTCCAATCCCACAGAAACCTCCCCAGGACATCCCAGCCCCCATGGAGCAGCTTTAGCTGGGGGTCCCAAAAGGACAAGGAACACCAGGAGACTGCGGTTCCGATGCAGAGTGAACTTTATTGAGTGTGAAGACAGAGAGCGAGCAGGGCCGGGCGGGCAGCCCTGGGCAGCAGTGGGACAGCCCGGCTGTGCCTGCCCCGGGCACGGGGCCGGGGCAGCAGCAGGACCCCGCGGCGCTGCTGGGGCTGAGCCCCCGGGGCAGCAGAGCCGGGCACAGCAGGGCCCGGGGGGCGCAGAAGAAAGCAGGACAAGCAGAAGCCCGAGCTGGCCGCCTTTCCCTCCCTGCCTGCCTGCGTCCTGGGCAGGGGGGCTCGGGGGGGCCCCGGGGCTCTGGCAGCGCTGGCCAGCAGCTCCAGCCTCAGCCCGGCCCCTGGCTCGGACCTTCCCGGGGAAGGCCCTGGCCGCACGGCCGGCCCGGCTCTAGCAGGGCAGGCACCTCCGGCCGCAGTAGCGGCCACCCAGGCCCGAGAGCCCCGAGAACCCAAAGCCCCCCGAGTTGATGGGGACCCCGGCCTCGCTCAGGATGCTGCCCACGGCCGCCGAGGTGGAGGAGCCCACGGCGGTGTTCTGCGGGAAGGAGCTGAGGATGGGCCCGGGCAGAGTGACCACCACGGGCGAGGGCTGGATGACCACGCGGGAGTCCTGGCACTGCCGCACGCAGGGCTCGTTGCAGCTGTTGGCCAGCGGCGTGGGGCCGCAGGGCCGGCACAGGTCGTAGCAGGACATGGCTGTGGCTGCGCGAGCACCTGGGGACAGGGCAGGGAAAGCACCAGGGAAGGTGAGGAGCGCACGGAGGTGCCGCTGGGCAGCAGGAAACACAGCCTGGGGAGAAGGGATAGCCCCGACGGGGAGGAAGGGAGGAATTCAACAGCCCCCACCCCAAAGGGTTCCCTGCAAAGAAATCCCAACCTCTCCCACCTGGCCCCGGGAAAAAACAGCCACAAAAACCTGGTGAGAGCAGGAGTGAGGAGAAAGACCTCAGAGAAGCAAAGATTGCATTGAGGTGCAAGAGAGAAGAGAAGAGAAGAGAAGAGAAGAGAAGAGAAGAGAAGAGAAGAGAAGAGAAGAGAAGAGAAGAGAAGAGAAGAGAAGAGGCAAAGGCCCCTGCAGCTCACCGGTGTCACCGAGGAGGAGAAGGGAGGAGAGCTGGATGAGGGCTCCCGCTCTTGCTCTGCCTTTTATTCTGTCCCACACAGCCCCGGGCCCCGACGCGCCTTTGCGCTGGGAACGTGTTTACCAACAAGCTCATATTTTATGCAAAGCATCCCCAATTAAGCAAAACTGGAGGTTGTTTATGCTCACTGCAAGGCTGCCTTTTCATTTCCCGGTGCAGGACATGCCCATTCAGCCAAACTGGCTCCTTTCAAGTGCCAGCATTAGAGGCCAGAAGGTTTTTAGGGTGTTTTTCAGCCAGAACCAGGCTGATGTTTCAGCAACTGGGTGGAGTGGTGCCGTATTTCCAGGTGATGTCAGCATCTTCCTCTCCCGGGGCAGCTTCGAGCCTTTGGAGTAATAAATGCAGTTTTTTATTATAAGCCCAGGATTAAAGGGCTGGTTTTGGTGGGGACTGGCCGTAGACATTGCTGTCTGTGGCTCCAAGGCCTTTCAAGCCTTCTTAGACTTCATTTATTCATCAGAGAGACTACTTGGGTTGTTTTTGAACTTTCTTTGGGATCTCATATTGCCTTTAGAAGAAATGATCTCGTTTCTTCTGCCTTTCACCTCTTTCAGCATCGCCCGGAGTTCTCCAATCGACCGTTCCAGGAGGAAGGACGCCGCTTTCCCAACAACAAATATTAGTCAGGGTCATTATCTTGCAGAAAATACTCCCTTAATGAGAACATCTGACTTCAAAACTCTTCCTTCTTCCATCCCTCCAATACTTTTTCCCCTCTGCCTCTGACCAGACCCACAGGGTCTCCAAATGCTTGGGAATGTTTCCAAGCAGGACAAAGGGAGCAGCCAAGGGTTGGCAGTGGCGGCAAACCCAGCCTGGGGAGCAGCAGGGGCCAGGATGTCCCCAGAGGCGCCTGGCAGGGGAAGGATTCCACGCTCTGAGCTGCATTTCCTGGGGCAAGACAAGAGCTGGTGTCCCCAGGAGTGGTGACAGCCCCGCTCGGGCACCCCCTGCACGGCCCTGACACCCCTCGTGGCAAAGGGGGCAAAACTCCCGTCCCAGCCAGGCTGGGGCTCCATCAGAGACAGAAAAATCTGAAATCCCGGAGCTCCAAGCCAGATTCCTCATCCAGGAGGACAAAGGGAGCCCTCAGGTCGGCAGGAGAAGTTTCTCCAAACAAACACGTCCAGAAGGAAACCCCAGGCGCGACAGGGCAGGTCTGACAAGAGAGACTTCCTTCAAAGCACCTCTCCATGCAGGGCATTTCCACTCAAATCCCTTCCACAGGCAAAACGCTGAATGCAACAAAGGCATTTCCAGCCCTCTCTCCTTCTCCCTGGCCCAGCCGTCCCCACTGAGGGTCTCCGTAAAGGCGGAGGTGTCCTCACCCACCCCGTTCTCCCAGGGGTGTCCTGGGGGTGCTGCCTCCCTTCCCTGGTTCCATTTTGACCTCGTTGCTGCCTGCGTCCTCTCCGGGCTCGCACAGGGATGGGAGGGCATTCCCACAGCAGACAAAGAGACGGAGGAACTTGGCAGGATCGCTTCATTTCAGGCGTTGAAGGCCAAAATAGGGCAAGAGGAGCAGCCTTGGACTGCCACGGGATGGCTGCAGGGCCAGGCACAACGTGTTCCCCGGGAGAAACACCCCGCGGAAAGCAGGAGAAGAAAATGGGACATCAGGCTGACTTTGGCAGTTCTGCTGTCGGGTACATGTCCCTTCAACTCGCCTGGGACTGCCTCTGCATCCAGGGGTTGGGAGAAGTGCTTGGAGCAAGGGAGGGAAAGGTCCAGTTGGAGGGGCCCCGGGCAGGTGGGTGAAACTGGCACAGAAATCATCGGGTCAGAGCCGTGACTCGTCAGCCGGAGGTTTTCCAGCCTCTGTCCTGGCTCAGATGTCCCCGGGGCACCTCCTGCTCACCCTGTGCACACTCACACACGGCCACACTCCCTGCCCTGCCCCGTGGCACTTCCTGGCACTGTGGCCCTCGGAGGTTCTCACCTTGCCCAGGTGTGGGAAAGGTCCCTCCCTGCCCTTTAACCACCCAAACCCCCCCAGGACATCCCAGCCCCCATGGAGCAGCTTTAGCTGGGGGTCCCAAAAGGACAAGGAACACCAGGAGACTGCGGTTCCGATGCAGAGTGAACTTTATTGAGTGTGAAGACAGAGAGCGAGCAGGGCCGGGCGGGCAGCCCTGGGCAGCAGTGGGACAGCCCGGCTGTGCCTGCCCCGGGCACGGGGCCGGGGCAGCAGCAGGACCCCGCGGCGCTGCTGGGGCTGAGCCCCCGGGGCAGCAGAGCCGGGCACAGCAGGGCCCGGGGGGCGCAGAAGAAAGCAGGACAAGCAGAAGCCCGAGCTGGCCGCCTTTCCCTCCCTGCCTGCCTGCGTCCTGGGCAGGGGGGCTCGGGGGGGCCCCGGGGCTCTGGCAGCGCTGGCCAGCAGCTCCAGCCTCAGCCCGGCCCCTGGCTCGGACCTTCCCGGGGAAGGCCCTGGCCGCACGGCCGGCCCGGCTCTAGCAGGGCAGGCACCTCCGGCCGCAGTAGCGGCCACCCAGGCCCGAGAGCCCCGAGAACCCAAAGCCCCCCGAGTTGATGGGCACTCCCTCCTCGCTCAGGATGCTGCCCACGGCCGCCGAGGTGGAGGAGCCCACGGCGGTGTTCTGCGGGAAGGAGCTGAGGATGGGCCCGGGCAGAGTGACCACCACGGGTGAGGGCTGGATGACCACGCGGGAGTCCTGGCACTGCCGCACGCAGGGCTCGTTGCAGCTGTTGGCCAGCGGCGTGGGGCCGCAGGGCCGGCACAGGTCGTAGCAGGACATGGCTGTGGCTGCGCGAGCACCTGGGGAGAGGAGAGGGCAGGTGAGGCACAGATGGAGGTGCTGCTCTCAGGAGAAAGAGCAGAGCCTGGGGAGAAGGGACAGCCCGGAGAGGGAGATAGAAAAGACAAAGAATTGCAGACCCCAAGAGGGCCCTAAAAACACGGCCAAGACCTTCTCCCACCTCCCTGCAGTGCTGGCACAGAGAATGGAGACGGTCACCAACTGTCCCAGCAAAACAGCTGAGGCAAAGCCCCGGTGGAATCCAGGAGAGACAGAGGGAAAGAAAGAGAAACAGAGGAGGGCACTCACCTGTTTCACCGAGGAGGAGAAGGCAGCAGAAGTGGATGTGGGATCCTGCACTTGCTCTGCCTTTTATACCATCCCACACAGCCCTGAGCCCAGGGACGTCTTTGCACCGGGAACTTGTTCACCAAGCTCATCTTGCATGCAAAACATCCCAATTGCAAAAATTAGTGGTTTTATTTTTTGCCCTGCAACGCTGCCTTTTCATTTCCCCTGTGCAGGACATGCCCAGTCAACCTCCCAGGCTCCTTTCAAGTGCTGGGATTAGAGGCCAAACCATTTCCAGGGAAAACGATTCGTCAGCAGGGCCGGGTGATGCAGCCAGGGCTGAGCAGTGTCCCACCGACCCTCCAGGGCAGGGCTTTCAAGTGCAGAGGCGGCCCCGTGTCCTCCGCTGGACACCGGCACCACGGGACCGGTCTGGGGACGGTCCCTCCTCTGAAGGGATCCCTGAGGGTGGAAAAGCTCTCCCAGAACGTCGAGTCCAAGCTGCGCCTGATCCCCGCTTTGTCACACGGTCCAGAGCACTGAGTGCCATGCCCAGTTTCCCCCTGGACGCCTCCAGGGATGGCAACGCCAAACCCCCGTGGGCAGCCCCTGCCGAGGCCAGAGCAGCGGTGCCCATCCCAGGAATGGTCTCTGACCCCTCCATTCCCGTCCTTCCATCCCAGGAATGGTCTCTGACCCCTCCATTCCCTTCCTGCCATCCCAGGAATGGTCTCTGACCCCTCCATTCCCTTCCTGCCATCCCAGGAATGGTCTCTGACCCCTCCATTCCCTTCCTGCCATCCCAGGAATGGTCTCTGACCCCTCCATTCCCTTCCTGCCATCCCAGGAATGGTCTCTGACCCCTCCATTCCCTTCCTGCCATCCCAGGAATGGTCTCTGACCCCTCCATTCCCTTCCTGCCATCCCAGGAATGGTCTCTGACCCCTCCATTCCCTTCCTGCCATCCCAGGAATGGTCTCTGACCCCTCCATTCCCTTCCTGCCATCCCAGGAATGGTCTCTGACCCCTCCATTCCCTTCCTGCCATCCCAGGAATGGTCTCTGACCCCTCCATTCCCTTCCTGCCATCCCAGGAATGGTCTCTGACCCCTCCATTCCCTTCCTGCCATCCCAGGAATGGTCTCTGACCCCTCCATTCCCTTCCTGCCATCCCAGGAATGGTCTCTGACCCCTCCATTCCCTTCCTGCCATCCCAGGAATGGTCTCTGACCCCTCCATTCCCT
>WBMY01010594.1:9572-20438 GCA_013397315.1 Donacobius atricapilla | reverse complement strand
TCTCTTCTCTTCTCTTCTCTTCTCTTCTCTTCTCTTCTCTTCTCTTCTCTTCTCTTCTCTTCTCTTCTCTTCTCTTCTCTTCTCTTCTCTTCTCTTCTTCCTTGCACCTCAATGCAATCTTTGCTTCTCTGAGGTCTTCCTCCTCGCTCCTGCTCTCACCAGGTTTTTGTGGCTGTTTTTTCCCGGGGCCAGGTGGGAGATGTTGGGATTTCTTTGCAGGGAACCCTTTGGGGTGGGGGCTGTTGAATTCCTCCCTTCCTCCCCGTCGGGGCTATCCCTTCTCCCCAGGCTGTGTTTCCTGCTGCCCAGCGGCACCTCCGTGCGCTCCTCACCTTCCCTGGTGCTTTCCCTGCCCTGTCCCCAGGTGCTCGCGCAGCCACAGCCATGTCCTGCTACGACCTGTGCCGGCCCTGCGGCCCCACGCCGCTGGCCAACAGCTGCAACGAGCCCTGCGTGCGGCAGTGCCAGGACTCGCGGGTCATCATCGAGCCCTCGCCCGTGGTGGTCACTCTGCCCGGGCCCATCCTCAGCTCCTTCCCGCAGAACACCGCCGTGGGCTCCTCCACCTCGGCGGCCGTGGGCAGCATCCTGAGCGAGGAGGGAGTGCCCATCAACTCGGGGGGCTTTGGGTTCTCGGGGCTCTCCGGCCTGGGTGGCCGCTACTGCGGCCGGAGGTGCCTGCCCTGCTAGAGCCGGGCCGGCCGTGCGGCCAGGGCCTTCCCCGGGAAGGTCCGAGCCAGGGGCCGGGCTGAGGCTGGAGCTGCTGGCCAGGCTCTTCCAGCCTCCAAAGCCCTTTTGAAGATTTCCCTCGCCTCTGTTGACTTTGCATTTCATGCTGACGTGGTTTAATGCAGCGGTCAGTGGAGGGGTCTCCCTCAAGAATTCAGGGAAGGTGGAGTCTTGCTTGCTGTCTCTCAGCTGGAATGGTTTCAATGGCCTCTTTTCCCTTCATAAATATATGTTTTCCCTTTGTTTTTTTGCTGAATGCTACTCGACTTTTTATCATTAAACTGATGTTGCATCTGATTTGGAGCCTCGTTGTGGTTTTTCTCCCCCCTGGGGCGGAATTATGTGAAAATCTATGCAAGGATTTCACAGAGGAAAATGTGCATCCACAAGTCCTGCCACAAGGCGCCTGATAAAAATAATTTCATTGGTTTTTACTCTCTCGAGATACACTGAACACAGGTTCACGAATATATTTCACTTCCTAGGATTTTTCCCCCAAATTTTTTTATCCCACCTACGTATTTAAAATTACAATTGTGGTGTTTACGTTTGAGAGATTTTAGATCTTGTCCCCTGTTTGGCGTCTTTGAAACCCTTGAGAATCCAAATGAACATTCACATGGCAGAAGCAACACTTGCCATTGTGGCGAGCAAAATAGATCCAAGAATAAGGAAGCCATGAGATAAAATCTATTTGAAAATTAAATCATCCTAGAGCTGAGATATAAATATTTGAGGAGCTTGAGGGAGGGCTCCTGGCATTCAGGTGCGGAGCCAGTCCAAATGTCCACAGAACAGGCAAAAGAGGTGAGGTCCTCTATTCAAACGTTTTATAATTATGTTTAAAGTTTATTAAAACTGATTTACTCGCACAAATTGGAGGGGGAGAAGAGTTCAGCAAAAAGATGGGATAGAATCCCAGAATATCCCGACTGGAAGGGACCCTCAGGGGTCATCTCATGCAGATTTCCACAGGAGAATTTTTCCAAATAAACAATTGCAGGGGCCAGAATGCCTCCAGGAGCCCATCCTGACGCGTTCCTCCCTAAAACCGGCGAGGGATTCCGCGTGGCAGAGTCACTGCAGTTATATTTGTGACAAATCTGTCTTTTTCTAGCCATTTTTATAAATAAATCCAAATCCTCACGGTCAGCTGAGGAGACGCCCGAGATGTGGCACTTGCTGATAAAAACATTGCACCTAAGGTTTCAGCGCTGTAATGATTTTTTGATGGTGTTGAATTGATGCAGTGCCGATTAAAAAGTATTAAAAGTGGGCTTAAAAGCGGGTTTAGATCTATTTTTCATTAAAACATATGTATGGGATTTGAAAACGTGTTCTGTATCTACCACCAGCAAGCCATTTAATCTATTTTATCCATTTTATCTATTTTATCCATTTTATATATTTTATCTATTTTATCCATTTTATCCATTTATCTCTTTTATGTATTCAACCCATTTTATCAATTTTATCCGTTTTATCCATTTTATCCATTTTATCTATTTTATCCATTTATCTATTTAATGNTTTTATCCGTTTTATCCATTTTATCCATTTAATCTTTTTAATCCATTTAATCTATTTTATCCATTTTATCCATTTAATCTATTTTATACATTTTACCAATTTTATCCATTTTATCTATTTAATCTATTTAATCTATTTTATCTATTTTATCCATTTATCAATTTAATGTATTNATTTTATTCATTTAATCTATTTTATCCATTTTATTTATTTAATCCATTTAATCTATTTTATCCATTTTGTCCATTTTATCCATTAGTCCCACAATGCAGATGGGCACAGAGCACGAGGGGAATTTGGGAGACCGAAGAGTCCGGGTGAGGGGAAATAAACCCCAAAATTTACCCTTGCTGATCCAAAGGGAGCAAAAGAGGAAAAAAGCCGTGTTCCGGAACATTCCCTGCCCAGCACGGCAGGGGGCTTGTGCAGGACATTGAATTTTTAATTAAATGGAGGGGCACAGCTCTATTTCAAGCAGAATTTTGTACCTTTAAGGGCTCTGATCCATCACCTGCACTGCCTGAAATCTTTCAAAGGACAATTTCTGAAGAATTTGAACATGATTTGGATATTCAGGTGGAAGAATTTGTGTGGTAACTCTGTGGATATTTTTGACTTTGTGACGTTCTTTAAGCATCCTTTTTAATTGTTTTTTAATTAGCTCCCACACGTATTTTTGCAAGTGGAACCTTTCCCTGATAAAGAAATCATCCTGCTTTTGTTTTCCTGTCTAGGTTGAGGCTGGCATTGCGTGAGAAGCATCATCCACCCATTAAAAATTCTTTCATCTTCCCAATTTATGGGTACTTTTAATTTCTGGTACTTTTAGACCGACTCTAATAATGCCAGCGTGAAATTACTTCAAGCACAGCCTAATAAAGACAATTTTTTTTTTTTTCCAGCTCCTCAGCAGTTTGCTCACTTGTGGCTGCCTTGGGATCCAAGATCAAACCCAAGAGGAGCCAAACCCCTTTGTGGGCCATTCCCAGTCTGACCCAGTTACAAACAACTGTCAATTAAAATGTTCCCATCTCCACAAAAAAAAAAAAAAATAAAATCTTTGAGGACCTTTCCAAGCTTGGAGAAGCTTTGAGGTCACCCAATCGTGGCCTTCCAGGACCTGGAGGAGCCAACAGGAAACATGGGGAGAGAATTTCTGAGGGCCTGGAGCGACAGGACAAGGGGATAACGCTGAGAGAGGGGAGATTTAGGCTGGGTTTGGGCAGGAATTCTTCCCTGCGAGGGTGGTGAGCCCCCGGCACGGGGGATTTCCATGGATTCCCCACCCCTGGAAGCATCCCAGGCCAGGCTGGAAGAGGCTTGGAGCAACCTGGGATCACGGGAGGTGTCCCCGCGCATAGATTGGACCTTTAAGGTCCCTTCCCACCCAAACCATTCCACGATTCCACGATTCCGACTGGTTTCCGCGAGCTGAGATGGCACAGAAGGGGTCTGGGGGCTCCCTTTGTAAAAGAACCGATAAATCACGATCAAATGTCTCCTCGTTCCTCCAGCTGTGCCTCAAGCTGCGCTCCCCAAGTCGAACGCCACGAAACCATCCGAAGTGGACGGGATAAAGTGGAAATTTCTCTCCGAATTCCACGGTTCTGGCACTTCCTGCCCGGCTCCCGTGGGATTCCAGGGCTGGACGTGCTCTTGAGGCAGCGCCTTCCCCAAAAACCAGGACTGAGGTCGTCCCGGCGCCCGGCTGGAGGCAGAGCATCGGCGGAGACAGGAATTTATTAAGGATTTACACTCATACCCCTTAATAAAAGAACGCCTTGGAATGATGAATTATGTATTATGGGCATTCTTAGTGTTTTTCTTTATGACTAAAGTCAAACATACGCCGGAGTCTGGATTTTGCTGTGACTGGAAGGTGGCCCTGGAATAAATTTGGTCCCTAATTGCGGAGATGAGAGAAACCTGCGGGACGGAATCTGTCTGTCAGAAGATAAGGAAATAAAAACAAAGTAAATAAGCAGTGGGGAAGAGACATTTAATCAGGTGGAACATTCAGGACATACTCGTTGGGAATTAATTCCAGGTACAAAGGCTGTCTGTGGTCCCCAGGCCATCAGGGCTGAGGTATAAAAACCGACACAACCCAACTCCTTCCTGCCACTTCTCTTCCCTCTTTCCTCTTTTGTGAGCAAGGTTAGTTCAAATCCACTTCTCTTCCTCTGTTTGCCGAGTTCTTGCCTTTTTATAATCTGTTTTATTTTTTCCCCCACAGTGTTCTGCTGGTGGCTGGATTCTTTGTGGGGAGGGAGGGAGAATTTTTCTGTTTAAAAAGTTGGGGGCTGCTGTTGGGATCGTGGAATTTCTGGAGTCCTGAACTGGGCTATAGAGATCCTTGAACTGGTGATAGAAATTTATTCAGAATGTGGGATTTCAGACATGCTAAATGACACAGAAAATATTAGAACTAATAAGGATTAACAAATTGAATGGGTGGAATATCTGTGCAAGGGGTTTGAACTCTGGGATCTTTAAAGGCCCTTTTGAGCTCCAACTCTTTATTAGGACAGAAAATCCAGGAGCTCAGTTATATTGCAGCAGCATTTTATAACTTGGAGGGTCTTTTCCATCCCGGAATGCCAGCGGGGTGTGGAAATTTTGTCCCAGAGTGCAATGACATCTCCTGGGATGTTGGGAAGTGGGATCAGGGACTGTGGGGATAAAGGAAAGGAGGGGAAAACCAGAGCAGAAAAAAAAAAAAATCAGAGAATTTTTGGCTTTACTGCTGCGGTGGGACCAGAGCCAGGGAGCGCGCAGGGAATTTCTGCCTCTCCTCACACCCGTGGATGAGTTGTCTGGGAAGGATTTCAAAGAGCTCCTCTCCAAGGCTGCTTAACGACATTGAAATTTGTACGTCTCTGTAGGCAAAGCTGGGGCCTGGAAACGATCCCTCCCTTTCATTTTTCCCCGGCTGCCCGGGGAACTCTCTCCGCAGGTACATTTGCGGTTGGGTTTTTCTCCCCTAATTGCAGGGCCTCCCCAGACGCGCCATCAAAAATCCCACAATTAAACTAAATGACACGGGTTTGCTTCTTTTATTCTGCTGCCAGCTCTTCCCCAGCACCACCGGCAGCCCAGAGGACGTCTCGGCCTCCGCCTCTCTTCATTTAACAGTTTGGTTTCCCAAGTTTCTCTCTTAGGAGGCTCCTAGGAAAGTCGCGGCGCCCGAGCAAAGGTGGGCGCGGCACGGCTCCCACCTTGCACTCAGGTGAGCTCCTCTCTTGCAGGATTCCCTCCTCCCGAGCCATGTCCTGCTACGAGCGATGTCCCCCCGCGCCCTGCGGCCCCACGCCGCTGGCCAACAGCTGCAGCGAGCCCTGCGTCCGGCAGTGCCAGGACTCCACCGTGCTCATCCAGCCCTCGCCCGTGGTGGTCACTCTGCCCGGGCCCATCCTCAGCTCCTTCCCGCAGAACACCACCGTGGGCTCCTCGGCCTCGGCGGCCGTGGGCAGCGCTCTGAGCGCCGGCGGGGTGCCCATCACCTCGGGGGGCTCCTTGCCCTTGGGGGGCTTTGGTTACCCCGGCCTGGGCAGCGGCTACGGCCGGCCCTACCGGCGTTACAACGCGTCCCGCGGCTTCTACGGGCCCTGCTGAGGTGTGAGGGGGGAAAGCAGAGGGATGCTGAGCCCCCCGACCCCATCCCCGCAGCAGGACTGAGCTCACGGCATCAAAAAAAGCGATGGCAGACCCTCCCCACGTGGCTCCGCCTGGACGGAGTCGCTCGGCGCGTTCCTCTTCGGGACGCGGTTCGCGGCTCCGCTGCTCGGCGCGTTGGGTTTTACTACGCGGTGTAAGAGCGTCCCGATTAGGGGGCAGGCGGGTCGTGGTTCTCGGGGTGGGCTGGAGGAAGAGCTCTGCCCCCCACCCTGAGCTGAGCCTTTTTCCCCACCCCACACCAACCCCTTGGTGCTTTGCAGGGCTTTAATCCTCTGAAGGATTAAATTGGGATTAATAAAATGATGCTTTTATCGTAATCTCGTGAGTTTCCTGCTGGTTTTGTTTTTTTTTTTTTCCCCTCTTGTTCTTATTTGAAACCTTTTCACGGTGAGGTTGGTCACTGAGGAGATCATCAATAGCCCGGGGGAGTTGGGAATGTTCAGCCTGGAGCGTGGAGAACTCAGGGCACCTCCAGGGTCTGATTGAGATTTGCAACAGCCACCGGAGGCGCCAAACCAGTCAATTTTTGGGGGAAAAAAAAAAAAAAATGGAAGAAATCCTCTTCTTGGGAAGCTTTGGGGCATTCCAATAACTCAGTTACACAAAAAATGTCTGCAGCAGGTCGGGCTGTCCCCAGGAGTTAAATTGCTCATGGCTGATGCACCAGGCTGGCGTGAGATGAAAAAACCTCCCTCAAAGCTCCTTTCATCTCCGGGACTCGGGGTTCATTTCAGCCCTTTGTCCCATCACACCCAGGGCTCCGCAGCCAACACGAGGCTGCAAATTTCAATTCTCGCAGTTAATTTGTCAGCTCTCGGATGCCTCACCTGCTCCCGGGAGCTCCGAAGGTGTTAATTGGGTGTGGAGAATGTGAAACTCCACCGAAGGGAGTCGTGCAGTCCCGGTTCCCCATCCGAGGGCTCCCAACCTCTTGGATGAACTCCGGCTGTTAATTAGGGAAACCCTGCCGGGCTGTTAATGAGGCTTTTCCCGAAATGGGATCTCCCCTCCAAGAGCAGCGGTTTCTGTGCCCGGAGGGGAGGAGGAGGATGAGGATGAGGATGAGGATGAGGATGAGGATGAGGATGAGGATGAGGATGAGGATGAGGATGAGGAAGAGGAGGAGGAGGAGGATGAGGAAGAGGAGGAGAAAGCGTTCCTGGGTTATCTCAGTTTCACGGTTGAAAGGGAAGAGAATTTTCCTCGGGAGTGATTCCTACTAGAAGGAATTAATTTTGTAACATACCTAAAAATATTACTGTTGGGTTGTGGAGATGCTGAGGAGAGGGAGGAGACACACGCTCCTTTTACAGAAAAACCTTCTGCAGAAAAAACTTTTCGAAGAAAAGACTCTTAAAAGGAAGAGAATTTTCTTGTGGTGAAAATAGGAGGACTTACAAAATTTTAAGGAGATGAAGATTTGGTTTAATTTTATTTAAGATAAATTACAGAAAGGTTTAGTAAAATAATTAGTTTCTGAAGGTCCTTACCTTGAATTAGGTGAAGTCCTTTGAGTGCTCCTGACTCAGCGGCTTGCACTGCAATTTTGTCCAGTTCTGGAATCGTGTCCAGCTCTGGAATTTTGTCCAGCTCTGGAATTGTGTTAATTTCTGGAATTGTGTCCTGTTCTGGAATTGTGTCCAGTTCTGGAATCGTGTCCAGTTCTGGAATTGTGTTCATTTCTGGATTTGTCTTCATTTCTGAAATTGTGTCCAGCTCTGGAATTGTGTCCAGCTCTGGAATCGTGTTAATTTCTGGAATTGTGTCCAGTTCTGGATTTGTGTTCATTTCTGGAATCGTGTCCAGCTCCAGAATCGTGTCCAGCTCTGGCAGTGGCCTGGATTATGGTGGGAACCTCAAATGGCTCCATAAATTCCACACCAGCTCAGTGCAGAATTAATGACAGAAAAATCAAAAACTCAGCAGAGGAGGGAATTCAGGAGCTGCAAGAATTTTACAGAGGCTCCAAGCCTTTGAGGAACTAATTCTTCACAAGGAGCCAATTAATTACAATTCAAAACGAATTGCAGATGCCACTCTGGCCAGGGAAATTCCCTCTGCTTCTCCATGGATTTTGGGGTCACTTCTGCGCCTGGAGACTTTACCCAGGGATGACTGGGAGTAACCTCCCAGCTCCATTTTGATTAAAAATCTCTTTTTTCAGACGTTCAGCCACTCGCAGGTGTCTCAGGGGGATGTTCTCACATTATGCGAGAAGTCTGAATTATAATCTGAATATTTAGGCCTGGCCCTGATGACAAAAATCTGTGAACTCTTAATTTGCTCAGTTTGATTCATCTCCAAATCAGGCCATTAAGTCATTCTGAGTGTACAATAAAATAAAGACTGGAGTTAGAACAATATTTATTGCAATTATTTATGAAGAAGGCTCCAAACAGCTCTGAAAATGTTGCCAGATCTGCTTTTAAATTCACAGCTGGATTCTAAACGCGTTTTGTGCTTTCCAAGCAAAGCTCGGACGAAGGAGGAATAGAAAGAATGAGGAAAATTTAGAAAAAGATAAAAATAAACTGCGGATGGTGCAAATTAATTCCTCAACTAAGCGCCAGAGAGGAAGAATTTTTTTAAACAGCTGCTAATTCCTTAAAAATACGGAGAAACAGTGAGGAAGGCACAGCCAAGGAATTTTTTTTTTTTTTTGAGAATCCTCCTGTAATATGCTCGAACCAAATTTCTTCTTGATTTAGAATAAAGCAGCTGCAATTCCTGCAGATAGGAACAATGACATCAATCCCGCAGCCCAATCACTGCCCCGCACCCCCAAATCTTCGGAACGCGTCATTAAATAAAATACAAGAATTCAGATCTGGGTCAGGGATGTGAAATGTGCCCAGGACGGGACATTTGCATGGCGGCACCCGATTAAAGCTGCTGATAAACTTTGAAGTCCTCAGGAAGCTCTGCCCGAGCCAAGCCAGTCCCTGTTCCCAGGGGATCCCCGGGGAGACAGCGCTAATTTAGATGGGGTTTAATTAAAATGTGATTTTCATGTCTCGGGAGTGGATGTGCCAGCAGAGCAAGAACCTCGGAGGTCAATCCCTGTCCCCAGGACTGCTCGTGGATTTTGGGGTTGGGAAAGAACTTTGGGATGATCAATCCCAACCTGTGACTGATCCCTGCCTGGTCACCCCTTGATGTCCCCTGGGGCACCTCCAGGGATGGGGACTCCAAAGCTCCCTGGGCAGCCTCTCCCATGGAAAAAATTCCTTCTTCCACGGAAAAATTCCACGGAAAAATTCCTTCTTCCTTGGAAAAATTCCACGAAAAAATTCCTTCTTCCTTGGAAAAATTCCATGGAAAAAAATGCTTCTTCCATGGAAAAATTCCAAGGAAAAATTCCTTCTTCCATGGAAAAATTCCACGGAAAAATTTCTTCTTCCTTGGAAAAATTCAGNCTCCCGAATTCCCCCGGGATTTACCTTGCAGAGGAGGGCGCTGCGTTATGCAAATGAGGCCTCATCTCCTTTAATGACACCCAGCAGGTCCCAAAGGGGTTTGAAGGCTGAGTAAATCCTGCTGAATTAATCCCAGGCATGAACCTGGCCCGGAATATTTTAAGATGAAAGCACCCTGTGGTCAGATAGACAAACCACAAGATAAGGAAGCGAGGCAGTAAAAAAACAAACAAACAAAAACAAACAAATACCGAGGCAAAAAAAGCCTGTAATCAGTCGTGGCCCATAAATCACATCCTGCACAAAGAGCGGCCCAAGCCGTTGGGCAACTCAAAACTCGGTATAAAAACCCGAGCAGCACCAGGCTCTCCCAGCCACTTCTCTCCTCTCCTTCGCCGCCGCGAATCAGGTGAGTTTGAACCTCTTTATTCTCTTCATACAGTGAACTTTTTGCCTTGATTCTGCAGTTTTTCCCCTCACGGGTTTTATACCGAAGAGGGAGTTTTGTCCGGGCAGCGGGTTATAAAAATCATTAATTAGCCAGGTTCGCTGAATGGCTTCGGTTCATTGGTTCAGTGGGTTGTTTATTAAATGGGTTGTTTATTAAATGGGTTATTTATTAAACGGGTTATTTATTAAACGGGTTATTTATTAAATGGGTTATTTATTAAACGGGTTATTTATTAAATGGGTTGTTTATTAAATGGGTTATTTATTAAACGGGTTGTTTATTAGACGGGTTATTTATTAAACGGGTTATTTATTAAATGGGTTATTTATTAAACGGGTTATTTATTAAACGGGTTATTTATTAGACGGGTTGTTTATTAAATGGGTTATTTATTAAACGGGTTATTTATTAAATGGGTTATTAAATGGGTTGTTTATTAAACGGGTTGTTTATTAAACGGGTTATTTATTAAGCGGGTTATTTATCCGGTTTTGGGGTCCGAGGAAGTTTTAAGGCTGTGCGGCTGCACTGAAATCTCAGCAGCGAATCCTCGGGTCTGTTCAGGGCGGTGTGATCGCGTCCCACCACGGCCCAGGCAGAGAATCCACCTAAGGCCACGACACCAACAGCCCCAAAAACCCCCGATTTCCCTCTCAATCCTCCATCCCCCAAAGGATGCTGGTTGTCCCGGTTTAGGGCAAATTTTGGGAGGGAACCTCCGAATAGGACCCAAACAACCACTCCCCACACAACTGGTCTGGAAAGAGACTTTTTGGAGAAAAGTGGAAAAAACCTATTTATTTAACAAAAGAAAACAATATGAAACAATAAAACCTTTAGTTGAAGTGAGATGGCAAATTGAGAAAAGTCCTTGCCGTAGATTCAGTTTGTTTTTCTCAGTTTTTATCAGTTCCTTCGGCGCTGGAGAAGAACGCGGTCGTCCCAGGCCCCAAAAGGGGAGAGGGAGGGGAGGAAATATTTCAGCTCTTCTCTGCTTTTCAGTCCGGAGCAGTTTCAAACAGTCCCGAAGAAAAAGGAGGGAAAAAAAACAAAAAAAACCCC
>WBMY01010593.1:34974-179273 GCA_013397315.1 Donacobius atricapilla | reverse complement strand
TATTTATTTTTATTTATTTTTATGTATTTAGATATATAGAGGCATATGGTCATCTGGGATATTTTATTTTTTTTAGCTCACTGGAGTTTTTAGAACAACTGGAAAATTCTCAAAATTTATTTCTCATCCTTAAAGACAGTGCCTTTGAAATATGAGTGTCACTTCAATAGCTTATTTTCTTTCCAATTTATTTTTATTTCACAGTGGTATTTCACAGTATTACTGTCGCCAGTATTGTAGGCTTGCTTGAATGGACAAAGCTCCATTGAGACAAAAGCCTGAAAAACCATTTAGACAGTAAATTCTTTGCTTCAGTTCTGCGATTTTACAGACAAGTTCCATTCTCATATATGAGTATGAGTATGTTCTCATAATCTTCAGAGCCCCTAGAATTTAGTCTACTCATGTGAGTGATATCCCAGAATTAAATGAATGGCATCAGTAGTAAAGTAAAATTTGCATACAGGAAAAGAGAAGCCATAATGCAGGATATAAGCAGTGCTTATGCTTAGAGATAACTTTTCATTGGCTTTTATTGGATATTGTTTAATTTCAGTGGTAATTAACTGTCTTTTCCTGTGAAGTAGTGCATCTTACAGCACACATCGGCTCAGGAACTGCACATCCTCTCCTGAAGTTTTCTCAAAATCTGCTCAAACTCTCATTTTCGAAATAAAAGTTTTAGGAAAGCAAATAAATTTATTAAATGTAAGTGCATAAACAGTGCATTATTACCTCACCTTGCACTCCTCTCTTTTAAAGTCCTTCACTCAATCTCTCTCTTTGCTGATACTGGATTTTGGGGCTACATCTGGCTCACATCTCTGACTGCCCGGCTTGGCAGTTCAGCTCAAGCACAGGGATGCCATTTTCAGTAGAAGTGGAGAGGATGAGATGATGCATGCCCTTATCTCAGCAGATAATCAGGCTATTGTGGGATGCACATATTGATCCTTCAAGTCAGACTCTGTGATGAAGGATTGTTTTCAATACAGTGGATCACTGACTGTACTCTGAATGAGCTGTTTTGAATAAAAAGTCAAAATGATTTTCATGGATTTTTTTTTGTAGGGAAAAGATAAAATAGTTTAACAGCCTATCCGCTTTTGCAGGTAAGGAGTATTCTATGAGGGCAGCAAAGTTATCGTGTGACAAGTCCAAATTTCAAATATCTGCATTCAAATCACCAGTAGGAGCGGACTGCATTATGCCAGTGTTTCTGTCATGTCTTCCCTTTCAAACTGATGGCATGACAAAGCAAAAGACCACAAAACTAATCCAAAATGACGACCCTGCCAAAACAAACACAAACAAACAAACAAACCTGCAACAATCTAACTGAAAACCCCAAGATTTATCTGTAAGTTCTTTAAATAAGCCTGATATTTCTTTCCCTTGGCTGGATGGTGTTTGATTAGAACATAGCATAGACACCACTGCTTGTGAATAGGGAGGAAAATCAGAACTGTGATTGGATTAGAGGTGATGTTAAACTTCTGCCTTCTTTCTTGCATTTTTAATAAAGATATTAAAATACTAAATAGCTGTCTTGACTGCGGAAAAGGTGACTGGCTGCTAGTCAGTTTCAGATATTCCATGTACATATTCATATTATTAGGAGGATTCCTTAAGCAAGATAAAGTATATGCTGAACAGTTCTAGGAACTGTAATAATGTTCAATGGCATGAGATTGCCGGCTTATTTAGGGTGAGGAAGGGAGGAAGGTTCAAAAGAGATGGGTGAAGAATTAGAACAAGATTAGCATGCCATGCATGAAGAGTTTAGTGGCCCCTAATAGTAAAATCTGAGCAAATTCTGTATTGTTACCACAGCAAGCATTAGCATAGCAGTGTTGCTCTACATGATAAGTGGTGTAGCAGGAATTGACTTGAAATACAATTACATTTTTAAATTAAAAAGGATCAGTATAATTCAACAAAAATATCATGAAAATGACAGGGCCCTGTGGAAGAAGTAAAAGAAGAATCCATCTAATCCATCTAACTTGAAATGGGCAGCCACTTCTAGAAATAATGGGATGTGATAGAGCCACAGTGATTGCCTTTTATTTCTAGGGGATGTTACTCAAATGAGGAAAAGTCATTGCTGCATTTAAGATGAAACTTTGAAGAATGTCAGTGTATATGAGCAGGATGATAAACAGAATATAAAATGAGTCATCTTTACACATCTTCTATTCTTGAGAACCAGACTTTACATAGTACATACTGAGGCTAGGTAAAAACTGGGCTTTGGACTCTGTCGAGATTTTTATGACAAATTGAAAGCTCTGTCTGAGAGCAACATAGAATGAGGAAAGCTTTTGAAAACTAGCAGGGTGACCGGTCAATAATACTATTTCCTTCCCATCTTTGTTTCTGAGCATCTAACGCACTACCAGGTTTCATGTGGTTTGTTTTTGCCTATAGACACAACACAAAACATTCATGTTTTAAGGTTCAATTTAATTATTATTAACGTGATCATTATTAGGATATGCCAGTAAATAAAAATATAATAATTAGAAGTGGAAGAGAGAGAAGGTTTATGAGAGCCTCCTGTGTTCGATTTGGAGAGAACAAGAATTTAAAAAGTTATTAACAACTTTAAGGACTTGTTAATGAAAGTGGGAGTATTAAAATGTCTTTTCCATAACATTACTGACAAACCAACATAAAAATTTATGTTTCTCTTACTCTTGAGGTTGTTTTATTGTCTATGTGTCACCATAGCTGAGTTGTCATTTTTGAAGGAAAGTTTCACAACCCTTTTGTAACTCTAGTTTGACACTTAATTAGACTTGGCTGCTCTGATGAGATTGCAGTGGTAATTATGTCTGCATATCCTTTTTCACATGAAATATGTAGTCATTAGCCATTGTCAGCTATTTTGGCTTTTTGAGAAGAGAGAGCCAGCAAACAATTCTAACAGCATTTGAAATAAATGTCTAATTGCCTGCTGCATATCTAATTAAAATCTAAATGTGGAGACTGATGAAAATTCTTAGACATTTTGAGAAAAGTAATCTGAAGTAATTGAGAAATCTGGTCACTTTGTAGATACCTGCCATTGTGCAAGTGTAAGCTTGACTTGTCACTCTAATTACAGTTTGCATTTGTCTGCAAGTGGATCTTGCCCAGTGCTGAATGATAGAGGTGACACAGATGGCTTTACCATAAATACTGACTAGTGCACAATACGTCAAATACTGAGCTTCATATTTCTATGGAGCGCAGGGTGGAGCTATTGACCACAATGGGTATTGTTAAACTGTGCAATCAATATTGATTAAATACATCAAAAGTGATACTAATGACTCCTTGTCAGTTGGTTTGGGTTGGTTTTGTTTAACATCACAAATTGCCTGTGTATTTATTGCTTGCTATTTTTAGCTGCTTTTTAGTGACTCCCTAATTATCGAAATGCCTTTTCTACATCAAAAGTGAACTTTTGGACATAGTACTGCAGCTATGGTCAGTTAAATATATGAAATGCTGCTCCACATTTGTTGTGATTAGAAGATGGAAGGTGTACATTTAAAGATGTTGGACATACCTTGTCCATGATAAGAAAGATTACTTATCACAATATTATCAAGAGGAAATTTGAATTCTGAACATGTAATTTGTCGTGTATTGTACTTTATTGTCTTTTCCTGCATTTCTAGCACACTGTCTCCCTCTGTGTGTCTGGGACTCATGCAAATTCTTTAGAACCACATTTCTATATGATTACACCCTTTTTGGTTGGCATTGCCAAATAATCAGAAGTCAGTTTATTACTTTCTTGGAAGGAAGCTCAGCCCAGCATTAGCCATTCTTTGCCTGAGTATGAAGATAGATTGCTTGTAGAGATGACTTAAGTCAGACAATCGATCTGAATGACTCAAACTTACGGAATTTTTAATCAAAGTATTTGAGCTGTATCAAGAATTATTTTGAAAGAATGTGACAGCTTTATTAATCTTCCAGTTTGTTTAGTGTTCTCTATGCTATCACACAAATAAAAGGAGTAGCAAGTAGAGTGTAAACTCCAGAATATATTGTTGAAACTTGCAATTTGCACTGTGATCATATTTCTGGTTGAATTTTTAGCTATGTTTGATAGCAAACAAAAGACAGGATGGGTATTTCTAGGTATTCATTCTGCATGTTAGCAATTTTTGGCAGTGAGAGGGAGCAAACCTGTGCTTCTAAAGGGATGCATGGGATGCACTCAGTGCAGCGTTTCAAGGGAGTTGGCATCCAGCCATCTTAAATTACGTGACATCAGCTCTTAGACAAATTAATGTGACACTGAGCCAAACATTAATCAAGCTTTAATTGATTTTCCATTATGAGGCAGAAAAAAGTAGGTCCTCTTCTATGCAGAACAGGTGTTCTGCTATTCCACACGTGCTGTGAAGAACGGACTTTCTTTTAGGAAAATACCAAAAAGATACCTTAGAAGATAAAGGTATCATCTATAGTACAGATTCAAATCTAAAGCTCCAAATAACTCAGTAGATAAATGCTTAATATAACTACTGCTGGCTGGAAGTTCTTCAAAGGGGAGATTAAGAAAATAATTGGTCATTAATTTCTTCCTAGCAAGAGGTTTATGCATTGAAATCCAATGCTTTGAGCAGCTCTTCAACCAAAGTGATGAACTAAAAAAAATGATATCACAGAACAGAAATTTAGAGGTTGATATTTTAGAGGATGATAAGCATTATTATCAAAGTTGTTGAAAGTACAGTACTATATTTTGGTTTAATTTTCTCCCATTTATTTGTTCTTTTTTTTGCACTGTTTTTATAACTAAATTCTGTTTTGTCAGTTTCTATGTAGTTCAAATAAATTATAAGACTTTTTAAAGTTCACATTTAAATTATATGTCTTGTTTCAGTTATGCCATTCTTTAAATAAAGCCTCTAATATAAATACTTGTGTTTGTTAATAGTAATCAAAAAGTTGAGGAGACAACTGAGCTAGATTTGGAATTCTGTTAATAGGCATGGAAGCACAATAATTACTTGCCACGTTTGGAATCAAACAGGACTGCAGATTAATAATTTCAAGAGACAAAACTAATGGTTGATTTACAAAGATGAAACAATATATGTCATTTTTCTCTTACATACAATGCCTTCAGAAAACACAAATAAAGACCCGTTTATGTTGCTCTTTGTTTTTTCTGCCATGACAACTTGAAGTCCTCTTAATCTTCAAACTATTTCCCAGTAAATGTTTTGGTAAAAACTGAAAGCAAACCTTTTTTAGTGCTGATGTTAATGAAGATGCTAAACATACAAAAAGGTTTTTTTATGACTAAAAGGTAAACAGATCATAATTTTTCTCTCATATCGTTTCTCAAACACTTGTGAAAGTGGGAACAAAGCACGCTTAACTTTGAAGCCAACACTCAGTGGAGAAGATGGCACATTCTCATGTCTGTGAAACATTCATTATCCCAGAGGGATTCCTCAGCATTTCAGAAAATACACAGTATAAATCTAGCAAAAGAGCCAGACTGGAACAACATACCAGCCACAAGCTATTCTAAAGCTTGTAATCTGGAATTTTGGGTGGCCCCTAAAGATGTTTAAGAGCTCATGATGAAGGCTGTGCAAATGGAGAGCTTGTGGGGTGAGCTGGATCAAACAAGGGAATTTACTGAAGCTTCTTTGGTGGAAAAGCGTTAAGATCCTGTGTTAACTGTACTGCTGTTAGCATGTGACAGCTTGATATAAAACTAAGTTGCACATAAATCCACAAAAGTTACTGTTTATTTCTTCAGTTTCTGAATCCTCTATTAGTACTTGTATTCTACATCCATGGGCCTTCTCTCAACAGGACATATGATGTGAAGATAAGGTTTGAAAACTGTAGGAAACTGGAAAGAGACAGTTTATGCTGGCAAAAAAATGATCATCATTGTTAAAGAACATGTCAAAAATTGTAATTTAAAAAGTCAATAGAAAAATTTGTTTTCTAGAGAAAAAACTTGCTTAGTCCTTCCCCCCAAGACTGTTTATTTTCTTATAGTAAGAAAAAGAACAGTTGAATTGACCATAATTCATATCAAATCTTTTTTATTCTTCTTCCTGAAATATCTTTTAGTGAGCAAGAATTTAAACAATTTGAAGTCAACCTTGGCTTTAGAGGTGTGGTTTTGAATTACGTTAATATTTCCTGACTTCAAACATTGTTTAGGTGTTGATGCAGAAGCCCTAACTGAGACTCTGGGAAAGATGCTTATGCGTAGAGCTGGCGCAGAAAGCTGCTGACAAGCAGCTTTGGGGAGATGGAAGAGAGGAGGCTGGCTGCAGCCAGAGCAGCCTTTTCCCCTACAGGATACATAAACAGAAGTTGTGGGTAGGCAGCGCTGGCTGTTACAGCAAAAGGAAGGGGAAGTTGTAGCGTAGAAATTAAAGGCAGTTCTTGCAGTTTGAACATCATCTGAAATGGTCAGAATAGATCAAAGGCTCCTTGAAAATTCTCTAAAATATTTCTTATTTCCACACTAGGCAGGCTGATTACCTGCTTTATTTTTTATTTAAGTTTTTGTTGCCTTCCTGTGTATAAGGCTGAGAGAAAATGAATGGGTTAACTGAGTACGTCTGTGAAGTGGCAGAAACAGAAACCTTTTCTGTGCTATTGCTGGAATGCTCCACCTTCCGTTTTGAAAAGGGGCATCTATTGAAAAGAAGAGAAAGGTAACAGTTATATTTGACGTTACAGATAGCTACCTAGATGCTAAGAATAAAGAATTATAAACAGAATCATGTGAGTTTACTTTTTGGTTGCCCAGACCAGAGGATACTGAAGAGGCACAGACAATATCCTCTTTAGCTACAGATGTCAGTCATAGGGGTCTGAGGCACAGAGCTGCAGTAGTTTAAAATAGCTGGCCCCATTGCACATTATTTCTAGACCCATTCAACTCCTGGCAAGAGTAGCACTGACCCAGATTTCTAAATAATGGTGTAAGATATTTTCTTATTATTGCTACTTGCAATTTTAATTAGGAAAGTGTTTTTTCTTATTTGGGTCATATGTTTCATTGAAGCAGGAAATGGTTAGCTAATACAAATGTCTAAAGAAGCTTGGGTCAGAGCTAGTTCTCAGCAGTTGTATCATTTAATTCTAACAAGCAAGGGATATGGAGTTTTCCCTGAGACTGAGGATTCAATTTTAGGAAATTTTAAAACTTAATTTGAGTATTTATTTGGACTCACGTAAAGATGCACACACTTGCATAAATACATCATATGGCTGTAGGACTGTACTGTGGCAGAGGGAGTTCACTCAGGTAGGCAGAGCAGTCTCCTATTTTGCTTTCATAGTAATTTAACACAGACTAAAATTTAAATAAATGGATGTGAGCCACCTGGGTAGCCAGGAGTGGTATCTACTAAATGGGAAGGAAGTTGCTTGATTTGAAATAAGAAGAGTAAAAAGCAGAAGAAGAAGAAAGAGCAAAGTTTGAAGGCACAGTAGGACACTTGCTAGCTACTTCTGTGAGTTCCTGACTCTTGTTCCTTGAGGATAGCTGAAGCACTTCAGTTTCATTGTTCCCTGAGTATTTCATGAATATTTCAGTTCCAAATGGTTGAATGTTGTTTTTTATTAGTCCATTTAGATTGCAGCACAAATACTTTTTCCTGCATGTGGCTGAGATTTGGAATAAGGGAATATTTGTGGCATGAGGCAATAAACAAAAAGACATGCATAGTGTACAGTTCAATTCAGTTACAACAATTGAATGCTTTTTACAGTTCACACTCACAGTACTTCACAGTCCTGGGACTTGACATAATGTACCTTTTATTTAGTATTTTAATATTAATTTCTTGCCAATAACGCTGTGTGCTTCTCTTCCCCCTGAAAAGTCATCAGACTGTAAGAAACAGATAATCCTTATAGTAGTTTCTTTTTTATTTCTCCAATGCAGTTTTCTCGTTTGCTCTTTCAGCTGTCCTCAGTGCACCAGTGGACACTGTTGAAAAGAGCAGTTGTCCTGAGCCATTAGCAAGAAACCTTTGTAAAGCATGTTTGTCATGCATGACTTTGATTACTTTTTTTTATTGTAATTGATAGTACATTGCAGGCACATGTAACAGATCCCTTTTGAACTGAGATAGCAGGTAAACAAAAAAAAAGGATGTATTAAATATCTGATATAAGCAATCTGTCTATATATGTCAATTTGTCTGTGCAGAGTTTTCTTTTTTCAGTTTTATAAAATAATTAGTTATTATCCTTTCTTATTGCTGAAGTAACTGGGGTTTGGTTCTTCTATAACTAAGGCAGATAAAAGTCCTTAGACATTCCCTCTGGCCAGGTTTCCTGAAATCCTTGGCCAATATCAGAATGTGATTTCTAAAGAAGCTTATTTTAAAATATTTGCATTGGTAATGAGAGGCAGGATGTTACAAGGAACAAAATCCCTTTTGTGATGCTTTCCTCTGGAATTTAGCATGGAGCTGTTTTTCAGGTACTAGCAGCCAATCTAAATGATCAGGTTATAGAAATGAGAAGATTCCTAGGGATGGTTTTAGCAGTGGAGATGTCAGGTAATGACAAGGTCCAGAGGCCAGAAATTGATATCTACTGTTCCAGCATCCAGAGGTATCTGCATTGCTTCTAGATTTTCTTCTGGGTCAATGGAATGTAATTAGATTGTTGATGGGTCACCTAGTTAGCTGTGTTGACCTTGACCTCTTTTGGGGTTTGTATTTAACTTCAAGAAATTAGAACATCTTTGTTTGGGTCTTGGATAAGATATTTTGTGAGTCTCCCACGAGGTTTATGCACAGCATGCTTCTGCAGTAAACAATCTTCACCCATCCTCCTAATCTTGTTTTTTTAAGCAAAATGTAGTCATCCTAGGGGCACATCACACTTATCCGCCAAGTAGCATCTGTTTAAAAGCCAGGACTAAAATTTGCAGCATCTCAGTCACCAAGGAAAAAAAAAATAAAAGCAAGTTTTAATACGTGCATGCATAAGCTAATTCTTTAGGAAAAGGGCCTTAAGTTACAGATATAAAAAAAGAACATCAATGGAATGTTGTTACTGTCAATCAAATCAGATGTCTCTGAAGGGTGTCCAGCCATGTGCATTGGAAAGAACACTCTTCTTTCCTCATTTTCTTTGCTGGCACAAGCAGCAGTCTGCTGATTTTCACATAATTAAGGATTGCATGATGAAAGCAACAGGCATATTATTTGATATAAAGGCTTAGATGAAGGTGCCAGCTAAGTCTGGAAGATTCTTTAATTTGATGTGACTGCTGTCAGGAGCCCAAGCTTGATGAAATTAGATCTACTGGCTACCACCAGAGTAGTTGGTGAAGTGAAAAATGTACATGCAGGGCTTAAATGGGTTTCCTGAAATCACTGACTGTATATTTTCATATATCACTCCAGGGCTAAGAAGTACAGTGTTAACCTTCTGTGTACCAAAGCTGAAAATTTGCATTTGATGAAATTCTGAAGCTTCAATAGCTTTAGCTGTTTTGGATTCTGACTGTCAAAACACAAGCAAAGACTTACACTGTAGGTGTAGAAGAAAGGATTACAGGTGCCCTGGCCCCTGCTAAGTCACAGCTGTACTAATTACCAAAGAGGAGGAACAGCCTGGCCGTAACGGGTGACAGCTGGGACCAATAAAGGTAAGTGTGATAAAAGGGGTGGGTTGGGTAATTCGAGGGAGGATTTTGATGGAGATAAGTGAAGGAGGGAGGTGCCTTGAGGAAGAAGGAACGATCCATCCAGAGACATACTAAGAAGAAAGAAGAGAGTCACTGCTGTAGAAGACCTGCTGTGAGGTCAGTCTGGGTCTGATGGGGTTGGAGCCTGCAGCTACAGCTGAGCTCGGTAAAACCTGTGGTCAGAGGCAGCAGGAAATACTTGCAGTCATATTCCAGCAGGAGATAACCAGCAGTCAGGGTCTGCAGCTGGACCCTACAGCAGGAGCTTGCTGCAGACAGAGTCAGTGAGTGGTTGGAGTCAGGAGAACTGAGGTGTAAAGAAGAATAAGCCAGGACCCTTTTCACCTTGTTAAATGAGAGTCTGCATCTTAGCTCATTTCTACCCCTAATGAGAGGGCTGCTGTAACAATTACACCATTCAGAATTCTTGGCTTTTTGTATCCTTTATTGATCTGATGGTTATGTGGGAAGGGCATACTCAACTGATAGTTAACTGGAGATCAAAAGAATATCTTGCAGGACATTTGAAATCCTTTAGAATGTTTTAGGTGTCTAATCAGTGTCAGAGAAGGTGTAGAGAGAAAATATCTGATATCTAGTGAGATACTCAATAATTGCTTGTGAGTAAAAAGTCCTGCCCCGTCTTTCTCCCCATCTCTGGCATGCACATACCAGAGCAGGGGCTGGGGGCCTGTCTGACTCCTGCTGTTCCTGGCTATCCCAACAAATTGAAGGTGTTGGATGTATGGGTAGATTTCCTCTAACTAAACCAGTATTTGCCTCATGTCTTTCTATGCTTTGGAGAGATATTTTTTAGTTGTCTTCAAAAGAAACCTTGAAGTGAGTAGGAAAAATCTGGATTTGGTCATCAGAGTGTGAAGTAGAAACTTGGTGTGTCTCTGAATCTTGTTAAGTCATATGACCTACTGGAGTAAAATGCAATTTTTTGGATCCATGGCTTGAGGGAAAAGCACAAGAAAATTTTAAAATTTGCTCTTTTACCTGTTTCTGGCTTCCCACAAACATATGACATCCCTTTCTCAAAAGAGCTGGTAAACTTAAGAACTTGTGGGCTAGGAATCTAAGCAGAATCTTTACTTACTCTACATATGCTTTTATCTTAATACTGTAGGGAATAAAAGTGTTCTGGTACTTTATCAACTGTCAATAGTCAAAATATGATTTACAGCTTCACTGTGTTCATTACTATAGGCAGCAACATCTAATTAGAAAGAAAGCTTTTCAATGAAATAAACTAATTTCTGTGCAATTTGGTGCTGATTTATAAGACCGTGAGTTTTCTGAAACTTCATCTAGGTGATTCCTTCATCCAGGGAAGAAGGGCTGTATCAGTATGTCAAGGCTACAACTGCTTGAAGAAGCTGTGAGGGGTTGGCAAAAAAAAAATTGAAGGCAGACTGGAAAAGTAGTGTAAACTGTCCATTAACCACTTAATTACTCATCTGCTGAGCCACATATTACTACAGGCTTAATGAAGGCAATGAAATGTGTGGAATTTGTATTCAAGGTAATTACAGGGACACTGCAATTTTCAAAAAAAATATTAATTTTATTAATCTTAGGAATGCGAATGCACAGAGAAAAATTGTAAAATAAAAGCTATGGCAAATGGGATGAAAATAAATACTTTAATGTCATTTAAATTGGTGTAAATGCTTGTTTTATGAAGCGCCATTATCACCCCTAAATTAATTTGCAACTAAGCTACTGAAGCTAAAGATGGAATGTGGTCATGTGCATGTGTAAAACAAAAATGCTAGGCTTCAATGTCTGTAAATTATCTGATTTATTGGAAACTGGAATCTGATTTACAGTTGCAGTCTCCTTCACAGTGTGGATGAGCCACCAACAGTTGAGGCGTAGATATTACAAAACTAATTACTGTTCAGTTATCTCTTCACTTGCAAAGTATGTGCTTTATGAAAATTGGTTATTACAGCAGTGTCTTCTACTTTTGGGGTTTTTTTGGTTCTTTTTGAGACACTGATTTCTGTCTTCTAAATCAATGTTTATTTAGGTTGGACTTTTCTGTATTCTTAGAATGAAGTATGCACAAATTACTAGACTTCACATGAATAACACAATTTTTGTTCAACAAGTGCCAAACTTCCTGTTTGGGCTGCCAAAAAATGTCTTAATCAAAATTTCCTCTCCCCTCTGTTCTCTAAATCTAGGAGAGCATAAAGCCAGAAGAATATGTTGTGTTCTGTTTTTGACCAAGTTCTAGGAGATGGTGCAGTTTCCCAAAAAAGGACGGCAGTACCACTGAGCTCCACTGAGTTGTTTTTTTGCTGAACTCTGCATGAGAGATCCTCATTCTAGGGATAGAATCTTTTGATAAATTTTGAGAGGATGATAATTAGGTCCACAATTTAATCTAGTCCTGTCACTGCTTTAAAACAAGAATCAGTTTTGATGATGATAGAAACTGATAACTAATGAAGGGCAAGAAAAAGGGAAAAAACCCTAAACCAAAACAAAAAAGCTAATAACAATACAAAGCATTAAAAAAATATGTTTTCTAAGCTTTTTAATGAGGTAAATAACTATTAACCCTGAAGACCAGGCTTGGTAGTTCATTCAACTAGTGTTTTTAAAAAGCGCTCTAGTTAAGTACTGTGCTGAAGGAGATGAATTCCAGCATGGCCATGGGTGTAAGAAGACTTGGAATTCATGTCCCTTAAGATGACAGACAGCTTGCCAGATGGAGCCAATGGAAACAGCCCTTTTCCTTTCCAAATGTGAATGCTGCACAGTGATTGAGACTGAACTGCTGCAGTGGCTGAGACAGAGTTGTGGTTTCCTTTGAAGGGAGTTATGACAAATGCCTCTCTCACCATCTGAAGATTTTTAAATTGGAAAAAGCCAAACAAACAAGCCAGAAGTGGACAAACCTGGGTTATGGAATTATAAGAGCTAGGTCTGCAGTAAATGCCACAAATTCAAGATATAGCTCATATCCATATTTTTATGGGAACCAGTATCCATAAACGATTTTAGGAACATCCGTAGATAATTTTCCAGTAGGCAAAAGTGTAATTAGTGAAACTGTATTTTAAACATTTTAAACACATTAAAGAGGAGAGGTGTAAATACCATTTCAAGCATAGCGATCTAATGTGTTCAACATTTTCTTGGGATGAAAAAACTCCTTTGGTAAAAGTGGTCTCTCTCAAGGATCTTTGATCTTTTCTCCCCAGTCACAAGTTGCTCAGTGTTTTTGTCAGCCTGTGCAGTATAAAGGGAGGCTTTCATTTCTACAATAATTTTATTTTTATTTGTTGGTATTTGTAATTATTTGACTCTCTTGTTTGGATAATGATATTTTGCACTTTTCTATTAGCTTCCATAGAATAGTTTCAGTGACTAGTGTTCCACATACATTTTTAAGATTGCCAGAAAGATTCTTACAGGTAGCACTGATTTACCTGCATAAGGAAGAGTCTTTAATGAGGGGGAAGAAATGAACAATTTTGATTTCAATGATATTTGTGTCCTCCTTTGGCCTAAAGTCTTCTTGGATCCAAAATGCTAATAATGCACACATTGTGCTTCCCACAAAATCAGAGAGAAATTATTTAAGTATTTGGTGACAACAAACTATTAAATTAGGAAAATGAAACCAATGTTGTCTGTTTGGGATGCTTATTTTAAGCTTTCTTTTGAGATATAGAGTTCTAAGTAAACACTGGCTGTGTTTTTGGAAGTACTGGGGTCAATTTGAGCTTCAATTAAATTATAGAATGGAAAATCAAGAAACTGTTTATTTATGAATTTGCCTTTAGGCATTCAAGTATTGGCATTAAGACATATGAAAATGCTGGAAAGTATTACATTAGTGCTGCTTAGAGTGGTAACTTAGTGACCTAAATTTTCCAAAATGCCCATTGAAAGTTAATGGGATAGATCTGGTAAAGTACCCAGTTTCTTTTAGAAGAAGCTTTCTTTTAGTCAATAAGCTCTTAAATGTCACTGAAAATCACTGCGTCACATTTTTGTTTCAGTCCAACTTCAGTAGTATATATTGTATTTAGTGAGACAAAACCAATACTTTGATTTCTTATTCACAGGCTAAGAACGTTATATTCATTTGTATTTTTCCAACTGAATAAATTCAATAACTATCTACCATTTAAAATGCTTCCAATAAGAAGATGATAACATTAAATGGATTTTCTGTGCCACTTTTCAATACAATGGACCATCATGTGTTGAGGCAAGATTGTTTCATTATGATTATGTGGCATTCTTTAAAACTTTTCACCCAGTATGTTGTCATTAGAACTGATAAATCAACGAAAATATCTGACCAGCTTCTACTTATTTTATTTTGACCTGATTAACTCTGCAATGTAAACTGTATGGGTCACGAATGCCATATCAGTATATGCTGATAAAACAGGTTAAAAAAAAAAGTAAGCTAATGAAGAGTATTGCTAACTGTAAGTTTTGTCGATACTTTTTTAGGTCATGTGATAAATGCCTGAAAAGTTCGGCATGACTTGTGAAGGTTAGCATAAAGGTTTATGCCTTATTTGAACAGAGAAGGAAGAATCCCTGCATGTTCTCTTGTAAAATGAGTTAACCTAATAAGTTACAGAATAGGAAAAGAGTGGTTAATAACTGAGCTAATTTGACTGAAAAATACACAGAGCATAAGTAAGAGGGAAATTAATCTCTAAAGCTAGTTAAAAGAAAAAGGAAAGAGTCCCTGTTATATTTCTCTGCAACCAACTTGGTCTCAAGAATCTCCTTTGAAATGCAAAAGTTTCTGCCACTGTTATGCTTTTATTTCAGCTCCGAAGGGAGGTGTTGATCAGTCTTTCCAAAAGCATCTGCAACATTCATGGATAAACCTGTTAGAACAGTGGAAAAAGCATGAAATCCTATCTGCACTGAACAAAACTTCACCTTTTTTCAGTGCTATCCAGAGTTTTCCTCTGTGGCTGTGCAAGGAAACTACCATTTTGTTTTCAGAATTGTATGTGTAAAATTACAAGGATATGAATGCAAAAAGGGTCTTTTATGTGCTGATTTGTAGATCCAGACAGGTGGAGCTCTGTTTAAGGAAACATGGTTTAGGGGGCTGCTTGAGAAGTCAGGATGTGCAATAGAGCATTTAATTGTTTTTCCCTTAAGTGTGAAGAAGACTTGCGGCATTTTGAACTCTTAAGTGTTATTCATAGATGTGTAAGCAAGATGCCATTCACAGAAGGAATGAGGCAACCTGTGTTCCCTTTGTTAGGTTGGCAGCTAGTAGAAAAAGGAAGGAAGAAAAAAGCTAAAGAATTAAAAGCGAACAGCTCTTTGTGGGGTCTGCTTCACTGATGAGCACTAATGGGCTCTTTGACCAGCCTCACCTGGGAACTCCCCAAGCCCTGCTCGCTGCTTGCCTGAGGTGGAGACCTTTGCCCGGCCCTGTCTCTTGTCCCATCAGCTGCTCCTGGCAGGAATTGGCCTGAGCTTGGTTCCCTGCCATGTCTGGGGCTGATGACGGCCCCTCTCCAGCGCTGTGCTCTGCCTGCCATGCTCAGACCCTGGGGGTGCCGTCCTGTCAGTGAGAACACAGCCAGCACGGGGGTCCACCCCAGCTCCTGGCTCCCCATCCCTAAGCAGGCAGCTGGCTCTGGCTGTGCCCTGGCAGCAACACTTGTCAGCACAGTCCTCTGTGATGAGTTCATTCTGTCACAGCCAAAGCTTTGAGGCCCACCAGCTTTCCCTTTGATCTCCTCCCTTAACAGAACACATCTGTCAAGTTTACATAACTGACACACTGCTATCAGGTTCACAAGCTTGAAAGGAAAAAGAAATAGCTCCTTTGCAAAACCAAGAATGGAAACAAGAACATTCTGTCCTGCTACTTGTAAATACAATAATAAAACCATTGCAGAACAGAGAGAAAATTGTGCCATTTTCTAAAGTCAATTTTATACACAAATGTTTTGTAAGTTATACTACTACCAAAATAAGATAGCAGGAAAAAAAAAATAAAGCATGGACTTGATTTGAGCCATAATTTCACTCTAAATCTTTGTCCTTCAGATGTCTGTGTTAAAGAGACCCTGAGCTACTTTGACACCAGTAGGGAAGTTTCTGCATGACCTGTAATTGTGCTCCCAACGTAGGTCTCATTTCTTCTCTTTTACTGGATACATTGGTGAGACACCCTGAGATCTTTAAGCTAATCAAGGCTCTATCTTATATAGTTATACTAAATTTTATTTTCTGCTAGTGAATTTTTAAACAAATATTGGGGCAGAGCAGATGAGGAGCCAGAAGATGGTGTCTATAATAATAGAGTGATTCAGTTTTGTTAAGCTGGCTTTTCTAGATGAGTTGTGTTGTTTCTTATCAACTGGGAGAATTTTCAAGATGTAAAGAGGATGAAGAATTTAATTTGCAGTGACATAATGATATGGTTCTGAGGACTTTAATCAATGTTCTCCCATGTAGAAGGACCAGAATAGAAGCATAGGTAAGTGAGCTTATAAGAAAAGCCCTTCCTGAAAATTAATAGCAATATTGGATTTGATGCATTGGGATATTTCGCTTTGATGTGAAACTAGGTGTTTGAAATTAATAAATCTCATCCAGATATCACAACAAATGCATGCTTACCTCTGTCACTGGCAGGAGTTGGATTACACACTTCCACGGAAGAAAGGATTAGAGTGCTCTAATAAGTAGTGGTACTTAATGACTCTTAGATATGAGTACAAGATGATTATAAAAGGGGAATAATGAATGCAGAAATGAAGCCGATAACTATAGAATAACTTTAATCACATTTAACCAGAAAAGAAACAAACAAATGCAAACCCTAGACCTCAGAAGAGACAGTTCTATTACCATGACTTCACATTGCCAAAATTCAAAGAGGAATGGGCTGTAAATACAAGGCTAGTGGGGCAAGAGGTACTAACTAATAATTACTTTGGTGTACCATTAAAACAAACCAAAAGGAGACTATTAAAAACTATGAGGATTTCAAAAGACATAAGGAAAGTAGTTAATCTTGAATATTTATTGTGCAACCAGTAAATAGTACCAGTATCTCATCAGAGTACATTTCCAGATATGTCTCAGAAATGCCCTATTTGGGTTTATGGAAAATGTGATCTTCAGTTAAACAGATGTATATTCAGCTCTGATTCTGACCTTTCCTAAATGCCAAGAGCTAGACTTTACAACATAGCTTTTACCTGCAAATTATTTACTTCATAGATCAGTTTTTATAGTTGTACTTGATACCTTGAGAAATGTCTCTGCTCTATAAGCTACAGCTAGACTTCTCCCAGTCTTAGTATCATAAATTCACTTCAAAGAGGTCCCTTTGTTGACTTAACAAGCATTAACACATTGCACTGGATGTCCAATTTAAAATGATATTTACAGGTTTTAGGAAAAACAACAGTGTCTGCCTGAATTTACCTCTGCAAAAATACTCTATATTCTGGTTTTGTTTTTTTTTTAACCCTTGGCCTCATGTGTAATTGAAAAGTGACTTCCTCTGGTACATGGAAAGACTAAGAAAGAGAAGGAATAAAAAAATACCCAAAAATGGTGTAAAATTATTTTCTGACCTAAAACTTTATAATCATCTCTTTGAATTAAAAGGGAAGAACCTTACAACTATTTCTGTATTGTATATGTTCCAACTAAAATATATATTAATCATTGACTGAACTACACAACATGTAATCCTTTTATAGTTCATATTAGTAACATTCTCTTTTCTGTTTTCCCATAATGCAGTCTAGGACAACTGGATAAACCTGTGATTAATTCTCTACATATGGTTTGCACAGAGTTTTTGTTTGACTCTTTATTAAAATTGATATATCACAGAATTAGAAGCCATGCTGAGAATCTGTTTCAATATGCAGAACAGATCTGTGCATAAAGCTTTTCATGTTTCACAAAATCACAGAATATTCTGAGTTGGAAGGGGCCCACAAGGACCACCAAATTCAGCTCCTAAGTGAATGCCCTAAACAGGGATCAAACCTGCAACCTCGGCATTTTTAAGCACCATGCTCTGACCAACCAAGCTAATCTCATTATTTACACTGTAATTAAACAATATGGAGATTTATTTTAAATCAATGGTGCTTTAGGCCAATATCACTGACACAGTAATACCAATTACATTGACCCAGATAATCTGATCTATGCGCAGCAATGCTCTGTGATGGAATTATCACTACATTTTACACAGTAGCAGCAGAGACGATGACAGTAGCCAACTGACCATTAAATAGCGTCCATCTGCAATGGACTGGGAATTGGTTTTATTGATCATAATAAAAATTACATGTATAATGTTTGGTAGCTGCGTGAAGTGAAATGGCCATCACACTTTTCCAGTGCTGTATCCTGGGTTCATCGGTGTGAAGAGCTTCCTTTTATCAATGTCATGGTCACACATTACATGCTCTGTAAAATTCTTTACTTCTGGAGAGAGACTGTTTCTGTCAGACACATTTTGTATGATTCCCTGTGTCTCATATCACTGAAATAAAAACTAAGCAGCCACTGAGCTGCTTAGTTAGTAGAATTGTTAAAATCTTGAATCTCTGAGTATCATTTTGCTCTTGGCAGATGCCCTTTATGGGTCATAAAACAAATTCCTAGTATCTTCTTTTTGGTGGTAGTGAAATAATATGTGTACGTCTACTTAATGTAAGATGTAAATTATATCAGTATATCTATATGCTGCATATTTATTATATAAAACAGGTAAATGTAAAAAGTTTTGATAACAAAATATTCCAACATTCCTTGTATTTTTTCTGTTAGTTAGAAGCTTCCCTCCAGTTCTTTTATTGGTCTCCAAGAAGTTACTGTTCTCCTTGTTTCTCATGTGGTTTTTTTCCCTGATCTTTAGTTCCTGTTAGCTTATTATCATCAATGAGATTGTTGCCTGACTAACAGATAACTGCAGCTGCAAATCACTTCTCTTCTGCAGTTTGTTCTTTTTGGAATACCAGCCTCTTAACATGGAAGGAAATTAAAGAGAGTTTCCTAAATGAAACAAATAGCTCCAGCAGCAGCATTCATTTGCACAAGATCCTGTAGAAAAAGCACCACAGATTCCAAAGAAAAAAGGCAGATATATAATACTTAGTCACAACAGAGTTTCGGGAACTTATGCACCTAAAACTAAAGTTTACTTGGATTGTGTGGTCTGTTGTTGAGCTTCTTTAGAGCCTTGGCTGATTTGTGATAAAGAAGATTAACTTTATCACTGTCACTGGAACCTACAAATAAATTCTACAGCCAAGCCAAATATCAGTGAGAGAGGTACCCTTCCCTTACACTTGGGAAACTGGGGTCATTGCAATCCTATTGTCTGCACTGCTGTCAACATCCAAACCCTGCTCAAGATAAACCTGGCGGGCTTATATTGCATTTTCAACTTTTAAAAGTAGTTTTGTAGATGTAGTGGTTCAAGCATAGATAAGGCAGAGTTTTTAGGGAGAGCTGACATCTTTTGTTGTGCCAAGCGATATAACTGACAAAAAAAGATGAGTGCTACAGAGGGATTTTTACTCCCTTACAGTAACAGTGGAACAGAGAATACTAAAGAATGACAAAATTGAGATGAGATTTTCTTCTTCTGGGAGGGAGGGAGAAATAAAAAAAAAAAAACCCAACAAAACAACCTTTTATCCTTCATTGTGTAATGGGATTATATAGAGGCTAAACAGTCTGGTGTCCTGCCCAGTCATAATTTTGAATTGAAGCGATGTGTCTAACAGCCATTCCCAGAGAATCCACATGGAAAGAACTACTTTGTAGAATATCTGGAGGAGACTGTATCCTCACCCAGGCAGGTAAAACTGCCCAGTGTGTAGGACTGTTGTGTGCATCCTTTTGGAGAGGGGGAGGCAAGAAGGCAGTAAGAGTGAGAAAGGGAAGGTGAAGAGACTTAGGCCTTTTGGAAGCAGAAGGATTTTGGCTGAAGTTTGGGACACCTGGAAATTTGGATTTACTTGTCTGACTTATTAATATCCCGAACTGTATAGCAGGAGATTTGCAGAACTTTACATGTCTCCTCTCTTCCTCTAACCAAGCTTTCAGTGGTCGGTAATTACTTCCTTTTGATCTTTGTGTAAAGCCCTCTGCCCAGTAATTTTTTTTTTTTCTTTAAGAGAGTTTCAGGAGTAACATTCAAAGTTTTTTTTAAAATACACCTAAAAAAATTGCTGAATACTCTGCTCTGAAATAGGGTAGCAACCCTTCCTTCTCATTATCTCACTGGCCTGAACATATTACAGTTAGCTACTTGTGAAATACAGAGTTATCTTCAATCTCTTTGACTTTCCAAATATTATAGCTGCATTTATCTGCAATATATAATTAATTCTGAGATGCTGGATACTGCATAGATTTGGTATTACAGTATCAAAACCTCCGTTTCAGGTTATTTGTAAAGCCTCAGTGATGAAGCACTTTATCAAAGCATATGGAGTGACAAAAGTTAAAAGGAATTAAGGTTTTATTTTCCTATAGAAAGAAAGCAAATTGCCAAGAGGGATCTGCCAAGAGGAATATAAAACAAACAAGACTACCTGCAATATATTCTGTACAAGATATTATAAAAGGTCTGAGATATTTTGATATGCTTTTGGTGTGATCTATGCCTTGATCTCAAATAACAAATCAATCTATTCAGTAACCCCAGATCAGAAACCCTAGATTTGCATATATTACTGAATATTCATGTGACATGTATTTAAAAGGCATTCAGCTGCAAAGGCTTCACTGAAGGTTTCTGTAAAGGCTACCTAATACTTGGCGTTTCTGTGACTGTCTCTGAGTTAAGTAGATGACATCTACTTCCAGCTATCTAATTTGTCGTAGTAGGAGCCATAAGAAAAGCTAAAAAAAGAAAAAAATTCCCAGTTACCCACGAGGCCTTAGGCTATTATATAAAGATTCCAAATCTAAGACCTGTGCTAAGATCAATCCTTTAAGAATAAAAAAATATGTAATTTTTAAATGGAATTATTATTTTATTGAAAATGAGCTGTTTTCCTGTCAGTCTATCTAGAGTCTTTTACAAATTTTCTCCAACACTATTTAAAACAGAAGTATCAAAGGCAAGCTGCTGCAGATCAAATCTGGCATTGCAGAACTGAAATGAAACCAGGGAGCCATGTCTCAGAACACCGGCTATTGATACACACCATTACTAACTGAAGTTTGTGAAGCTTTTAAAATTTTCATAGAATTTCAGATCAGAAGAATTTTTTACCTAATTTAGTCTCTCTTATACCAACAGGCCTATGATATGGTTCATATTACCAGAGTCGGGGGATCTTAGTTGGACTAAAGCGTTTGGTTCCTTAGAACACTGAGACAGCAGAGAGCACAGAGGTTTTGGTGCCACCAAGACCTCTGTCTTGGCAGGAGGTTGGTTAGGTCATACCTACGTAGATGATTTTAGCAGGTAAGCACAGCCTGCAGAGGAGGCCCTAAACCTACAAGTCATGTTCTACATTGAACATGCTTTTTACAGAGAAATTTGTTTCTGATGTCAAGGTTGCTTTTGGCTAAATCGGCCAGTTTCATAGGGCAGGTTCACACGTCCCTGTTTTCTCTTTTGTGGAAATCAGAATACAGGGTCCCTGGACCACTACCCTCCATGTGTTTGGCATATGGATAAGAATTATTTCTTCACCTCAGGAGACTGGGATTCCTTTTTGCTCAGTGAAGCATAGCCAAAGAGACTGAAAATATGTGAAAAGGCCAGATCAGATACAACAATTTAAAAAAGTCCTGGCTGCAGCAGTTCATCCCTTTCAATAAACTGCCTCTAGCTTTGGCCAATTTCTTGTTCTTCATCCAGAACAAATCCTCCATTCCACACAGGTAAACTTCAGCATCCATATGTAAAACCTTTACTCAAGAAGATGACAGTGTTAAAATATGATGCAAAAAACTGACGGTAATCCTTATCTTTTATATGAAGTGTCATAGGCATATGAGGTAGTCTGTCAACCTTCATCTTATTAAAGCCCCAGACTGGAAAGGATAAACAGTAAGACTCCTCAATCCACAATTTCCAAGGCCAGAGGCAGCTCCCCTTTTGGGGAAGATATAAAGCTGGTTTTTTTTGGTTTTTTTTTTTTTTAATGCAACTCCAAATACTAGCCAGCTCTCAAAAAGGTCCTGGCCATTTTGGCTGTGAGAATCTGCCTTTTCAGTTTAAATATATATATACGCTCATGAACAGAGGCATTTTCCTTTTTTCACCCATGCTAAGCATTCATTTATGAAGGCTTCAGAATATTTTGCCTTCTGTTCATGCTATAATTTTTGAAGTATTAGGTGTTGTCTGTAATTTTCTTAGATTACAAGTTTTTCACAAGGTGATTGTTAGAGAATGATGAAAAAGATCATAGAAAAGATGCCTCTAACTTATTAATCTGTGACTGGGACAAAATCTAGCATCTTATGCCTAAGACAAACAGCAATTTTTTTTTTTCTTCTGGAATATTCTGGACATTTTTTACCAATTTGAAGCTTAGAGAGCTAAAGATACTATTTCTGTATTTGAGTTTCCTGGCTTATTTTCCCCCTGAATTTGCCTAATGCTTTTTTATAGACCTATATAAGCATCTCACCCAAAAAAGCTTCAAGTTAAGAGTTGTCTCACTTAACTAGAGCGTTGTTAAGAACCACTTCATTTTTTAGGCTGACTTTTCTTCTTACTAGTTTCATTTGATGCCTTCAGGTCTTAACCTGAAAGACAGAGTCAGTAGTTGATCTCTCTTCACATTTTCTTTTCCACTGTTTTATACACCTCAGCTAGATTCCTTCCAGTCATCTGGATAATTAACTCAAAATTACTTTATCTTCAAGAATTTCATTATATACTAGTAGTTCCACTAATTTATAGGGGATAATTGTTGGGATGATCTGCCTATAATTCCCCATGGTTTTGAAAGTTGAATATATTAGGATGGTGTTGGCAGGACCAAGGCTGTCTTAGGAAGGTTTTTAATTTTGCAGATTTGTTAAAAAGTACCATTAGTAGTTCATAAGTCTCCTAAGCTACTTTGTTCAAGGCACTTGGCTAAAGATCTTTAAGCTGCTGTTTGAAAATACTTTTCTTTTAGCAACAAACAGGTTGGTCTTCCTGCTTCTCAGCATCATCATCATCATGGGTATTTGCTCTTTTTCTATTCCAGCTGTAGAACAGAAGTATCTGCTCAACACATTCTTTCAGAAATTCTATGAACTGCATCAAACAGTTGATCCACACAAACTTTGGAATTTTCTTTGTTTCTTCTGCTAGAAGACTTCAGTGAAAAGTTCAGAGCAGTTCTGAAATTCACAGTTTCTCAAAATCAGACCCTCTCAGGTCAAAGATCCAAAATTCAGGCATCTGAATTCTCCAGTCACCTTTTACAAATCTGAATTAGGAAACAGACTGACTAAGATGTTGTATCTCTGGGGCAGGAGGCACATGATTTTAATTAGAATAGAAATTGTGGTGTTGTTTTATACTCACGTAAAATCAGAAACCTTTTTTTTTTTTTATATTCAGCAAAATCTTTTTCTGTAGTGTAAGAGACTTGCTGTTAAGGAATTACTCACTGAAAATAAATCCTTAGAAACAGGTTAAATTACGGCTAAAGAAACACAGAGAAACTGGTATTTTGTGCTAAAGTAGTGCCACGAAAAAATAGTGTTTCTCTTTGGTCTCCTAAAACATACACATAGGAGCTTTTGAACACTTGGTATAATTACCCGACATTGTACTGTAAGGAAAAAAGAGAACCCCTTTATCCATCCACAAGATTCCTTAATTGGCCTGGCAGTCTTGGATGAAGGAATTATCTTGCACAGCAGTTTGTCATGTTGCATGGTGCGTTTAGAGTTGACAGTGATAATTGACAGTTTACTTTTCTTCTATACAGTTTTTTTAAGCTAGAAGATCAATTGAGCATCTCCAAACTTTGGAAGGGGAGAAATAGATCTATTTCTACGTCCAGTTATTTTGTTCTCTGTGACATGCTGAAACCTCTCATAGCTAAGACCAAAATTGTCTGGGTTTTAATATGGTTCACTCTCTGTCATCAAAATAACTCCTGTTGCACTTTGTCAAAATAAATGCCACTGCTAAGGCAATTGGAGGAATGCATCTCAGTTTACTATGAGCCTGGAAAACTAAAGGTAGAGAAGTAGCCAAGTAACTTATCTACCTCAAATTATTCACGCAGACAAAAGCGAGGACACTTCTGTGCGCAAACAAAAGTTGCCTCTTTATGGAAGTCTTCCTAAAATGCGGTACTGGGTACTGCAGAACAAATCCAAGCAGTCACCTGTAGTGTTGCTGCTGCTAGTTTTCCTGGCAGCAGTCTCAAATGACTGGATTGTAACCTGTTTGAGTTGGGGTGAAGTGCTGACCTTAATGGTGTATGTGCAATATAGGATAATGGAGTGCAAACACGCATGAGCTCAGGAAATCAGGCATGAAATCTTTTCCTGAAGGAGGAGCTTGCCTCTGTCTCCTTCATGGTAGCCAACTGTTCTCTAAAATGTCTTCACTTTACTCACTCTCAACAAGTAGGCAATTATACATAGTCTGACAATATACTTCTTGTCCCTAATTATCCAGTTGTAACTAACGTGTATGCCCTTAGTCCAACACCGACCAGCAAATGAAGCTGAAAAATAGAATTAATGATTTTGCCTTTCTACAAAAAGAATGAAACATTTGATTTTCCTCTCTACATGCCCATCTTTATACTTCTGAGGAGGAAAGATAGATGTGATGGAGAGTCTGTGTGGGGAAGGTCAATTGTTCTGTTGAAATAAACAGCGACTGCTTCCAAAGAATCCTTGCGTGTGTGTGTGGAAGAGACAAGAGCTTGTGGGAATGTCTACAGGCTCCTGACAGGAATTGACAAAAGTACAGAAGGGAAGAGGTGACTGAGGTGGAAGGCTAACAGGGGCAGAGAGGAGACTGAAAGCAATCTGCACAGGGAAAGAGGGAAATTAATTGGATGGGAAGATATGCCAAGATAAATACCAAAATAATATAAATTTAAAGAGGAAAAAAATACAGTTAAGCAAAAGGAAACAAAGCAAAAAATATATAAAAAGTGAAAAAATGCAGGAAGACCTAAGGGTTGAAAACATGTTTACTTAATGAAAGCTTGAGGCAAATATGTTTTCTCTGTTCTAAAATGTTAACCAGGAACAAATTAGTAAAATAAGAAGTCCTATTTCCTGGTTTGCCTGCGGCAGCAAAGGGCCCAAAGCTTAAATGATGAAGGAACATTATTTGGCAGAAATTGGTGTTCAGAAAGGGCTACAATCCTTTGTATTGTGAGTGAATGCAATTGTCATGAGGGAAAGAAATGCTTTTTCTGAGCTGGAAGATTGCACATCAGTAAGCACTTTTGGTCCCACTGTGCTTTGATTTCATCTGCAGGACCTCCTGTTATATCAAGACACAAGACATGCCTCTCTGGGCTGTGCTGCTGTAAAGCAGAAAACTGGAAGTAGCTGCAGTGGTTATGAATGATTGATGAAGGCCAGAGTAGAAAGATGATTTTTTTTTTTTTAATTTTTTTTTTATTATTGCTTCTGATATTCATTATCCTTCACCAAGCCTGTCCTGGCAGCTTTAGATCATAAAAATGAGGACACACTTGAAGACACAGCACTAACTTTAAGGGTCATAAGGCCTTAATGCCACTGAAATAGCAATGAAAGCCCACTGTTTTATGAATAAAGAGTCCTTTGCAGCTATGGACAACTGCATGAAGAAGGTGGGACAGCATTTCTTATTGTTATGGAATCAACTTTGTCACATCAGTATTTTTTGAGGGGTGAGTGGGAGTTACAAACTTGCATTTGTACATATGTGGCAAAACTCAAGGGTCTATTCATCTTAAAAAAAAAAAAAAAATTAAGTAACTGGAGAGGCTAAGGGTCAGGTTCACTATTCCTTGACCTCCAGAGAGTGGAACGTGACTTTACCTTGGTAACACTATTCCAGGCTGTCAGCTTTCTGCATATTCAACACCAGCAGAACAGTCCAATGCAATTTTATTTTTGCTTTCAGAGTTAGTCCTTTCAACAGCTGTGCTTTTGCTGTAATGGGAAAGAATGCATCTATTAACTGGAACAGCTTCTGTCCTTTGCTTTAGCCTCACTATATTTTTGTGCTCAGTTATTTACTTAGACTCTTTAGGAGGGCAAGTGCACATTCCTTTTCTGCGCCCATTTCCTATTTGCTTATTTTCAGTGAAAGCAGATGCATTTTAGAACTGTATTTTTGGATAATTTAGCATGTGCCAAATTACAATGATATCTCCAGTGCTTTGTACAACATTACACCTATGCAAAAATGGTTGATTACTTCCTGTTGTCTTACCAAACACCAGAGTAATTATTACGGTAATGCATATTGTTACCTTGATGTTGCTTACACCCAAGTGTTCTTCATCCAATGGCAAAATAAGCTAAAGAGCTGCAAACTGCAACCCTGAGTTAGTACTGTATCCAACAGCAAAATGGAAAAAAAAAAAAACCCCACAAACCAGGAAATGCAGGCTATGCACTGGCAACTGGCAATGCATACACAACATGAAGTAAAGTAATAAATTAACACTTCTGTTTCTCTGCCTCAGTGTCTACACAACAGAAAGCTGTTATGTAGATGGTAGCATAACAGGCTACTGACTTGTTGCAGCTGCTTCTCTGTTTTCTCTCAGAATGTAGCTCACTCTAATTTTGTGATCTCTTTTCTCTTTTGTCCAGCTCTGAATCTCAACATTACACCCTTTATTAACATTTTTGTCAAATATCTACCCTTTTCAAGAAGATTACAGTAACTCCAATTTATAATTCATCTTTAAAAAAAAGCAAACCTGTGTACTCTGGGAATATTAAATTGCTTTTTCTTATTAAACTGTTCAGGTATCAGTGCAATTGTTGGCACTATGACTGCAATCATTACAGCTTCTGGTTGATATGCAAAAGAGCGTTATGAATGTGAATAAAACTATATATTTTTTTTTCATTTTCAGAGTGCGGACACTTTGAAACATGCATTTAAGTAGTTCCTGGGTTTCAGCTCTGTTTCTGATCTTTAGCTGCAAATCTTTGGTGGCCTGGAAATTTATGTTTGCCTGAGTCAGTAGACACCCAGATATTCTGAGGCATACCTCTGTTTAAAACCTCTGGGTTTGAAAAACTTAGCTGAGAACTGTGTCAAAATCTGGGAAGTTTTCACCTTTCCTCTCTTAGGTTCCTAAGCAAAATCAATAAGGTAGAAATTTTCATTCTGAAGAGCTGTATTTTGGACACATGGAAATAACATTAACTCTCAGTCTAACTACCTGCTTTAGCTTTTGTTTAGTGTAAAACTGAGATTGGGTTTTGTTAGATGTCACTAGAGTAATTACTGGCTTTTTAGAGGTTATGAAATTGGTATGCATTGATATTTGCTATCTAAAATAAAATGGTCGTTAACAAGAAGTCAGGTTAAGGAAAACGCAGAAACATTGGCTTAAAATGCATGACAGAGACATGCATATATGATAAATGTATAGACAACTCAGTTACTAAGATTTAGCCAGGTTTGCATGTTAGCTATATGAGAAGATCCTATTTAATCTCTATATTTAAGACTAAAATTAATATTCTTTTTTCCTGCCAAGAGTCAAAGGTGACAGTCACAGAATAGAACCTAAGGAATTTCCTTTTTTTTTTTTTTTTTAGCAGTATCGCAATTCAAATATGATTTTGCAAGGTTTCGTTTTGATTTAAATTTTCTTTATCTGTTTTTCCTTTTCTTTCCCCCAGTCTGAACTATGTGGGAAAGCATATTTCAAGTTACAAGACCAGGAAAATAAAGATCAAAGATAAAGGAATGACAGAAGTTTTGGTATCCCTTGCTATAGAAGGGAAAGAGAAAGCAGGAAAAAAAGGTAAGATTTTTAAGGGTGTGTTTTTGTTTAAGTTTTGGGAAGACGGTAGCAGAAATGTAACTCTTGTGATCATTAACCTGATTTAATATAAATTCTACTCCTTGAAGTCCATCCTTTTTAGAGCAGGAAATTATTTCAGTGGCTTAAGATATGTAATGCTGATTGTGTTCAGTATTGATTTTTAAGGATTAACAACAGTGGCATAAAATCAGGTAGCATTTAGAACTCATACTTTAATTCTTGGTTTGACTGTAGCCCAGTTTATTAAATGGCCAGATAATAATGACAGTCTAGGACTGTCACCATCAAATCCATTGTCAGGAGCAGTGTGTCTAGGCTGGAGTTTGTTCTTGTGAAATGAACACATGTATGCATATAATTAACCCTTACAAATAATTTTTTTTGGAACATATTTTCTGGATAGTCCTCTGCTTAATCCTTCTTTTCCTGCGTTCAGTTTCTTGTTCACACCAGTGTGTCTGGTTTTATTTCTGGACCATTTAGATCAATGAGCTTTATTCTTGGTGTTTCTAATTTTGCATTTATAATTAGGCTTAGCTAACCAAGCTCTTCCAAAATTTATGAAAACGTGTGAAAATCACTTATCAGTTTTACATGGCAGAAGGTTTTGTACCAGCGTAGACCTTGACACATGTTAGTATATTTTTTAAATATATAATGCAAGCCATGTATTAGGAAGCCAGTAGTAAGATGCATCTCTTGCATCATAGGGCTATGCTTGTTTTCCAAACTCATTAAAAAAAGCACAAAAAGAATCTCAGTTATTCCATTAAAATAAATGTGCACCCTAAAATGCAAACCAATGCTATTAAACTTCATAGTCTCCTACCAATGGTGACCTCAATAAACCTGTGTGCATTATGTGGTAGGGCTATTCAGTATTCTCTCTTCCTGATGCTGAAAGGTAGAGCAAATTAATTTTTAAAAATATCATTAATACAGTTAATGTCATTGTTGGAAGTGGAAACCAACACACGGACAGGAAAATTTTAGTCCTGCTCTGATGGGCTTAACTTTTTCAGTTGCTTCAGATGTGAAGAATGCAGATTTAGAAAATTAGAAATTGTTCCTTTTTCATGTGTTGCTGAACCCTCAAGAAAAAAAATATTACTTAATGTAAACCTTGGTTATGTTTGTTTTCCATTCCTCTTAATAAGGGTACTTATCATATCAGTGGAATGAACACACTCATTTTTTAAGGGATTCATCTTGGATAGTCATCAAAATACTGCTCAATAAAAATACTTTTAAAAGAGATGCTCAGTAGCCAAAAAATTATCAAACTTGTGCATGCTTCTCTTTGTATTTGTGAAAAGAACTTTTGTATGTTGATCAAAATGTCAAAACAAAGTATCAAATACTGCAATGAAATGGGAGAAAGCAAGAATAAAACCTTGGATGTGTTAAAACTTTGGCAAGGAATTTCACTAGCTGACTAGCTAGAACCACACTGTGTACTTTGAGCTGGGGTATAATGTAATTGCATTATTGTCTTTGGTCCATTCTCTTTACTCAAAATCAGAAGCAATTTATGAAAGCTCAGAGTGACATATTTAACCATCTAAGGGTTTGTGTGTGATACTCTCATTACTGTCATTGGTGATTTTTTGAGTATGGAGGAATATACACAAGGAGAAGGAAATTCTATCTGGAATGTGGAGAGCATTGAGGCAGAGCTGGGGTGGTCGCAGAATAAGATCTTTGAATTTAAGGTCTTACAGAATAAGATCTTTGAACAAGATCTTTGAAGGAATTTAGGCCCTTTGTCTGGGAAGAGTAGAAAAGCTTGCAAATGTGTTTTAGGCAGTTATAAGAATAATTTTCCATATTACATTTAGAGCTTGATGTTAGATGACTTGCATAAATACTAGCCAGTCCCTTTACAGCACTGTGAAGCACTCTCATTTCTTAAAGTGTAAAGACAATCTTACAGACACACCAAAATAAGAGAAGCTTAAAAAAAATAATCCGACGCTTAAACAACGGTGGAGTGTCCACCTCACAGCAGAATCCTGGCAATCCTGCTTTGTCTCTATTCTTGAAACACTGAGTCCAACTTGGTTCCTCAGGTCCTTATCAGATTGTTTGTGTATGTGTTACACCAGTCTTTTTATTAGGTATGTTCTCTATGCCAGGATCAGGATAGACGGAAATTATGTAGGGCTTAGGATAGTAATGATGAAACAAACTTTTACCATTGCTGCTGCTGAAACCGCCATGATTTCCCAGCAAGGGACTGCAGTTCTGCTCGCAGTTGTTTTCTCATGTGCAGCACATAACAGGATCATAATCCTGGTTATAGCTATGGGAAATGGGACAGAAAGTGACTGACAAAAAGTAAGATCCCTTCTGCACTGAATCAGCCTGATGTGCAATATTTTGTCTACTTAGTCATCCCTGTGGTCTGTACTAATGACATTATCTCCCAGGAGACCATTATCTGGTGATTGCATCCCATCATGGACTGCTCTGTGCGGCCTGAGCGCTTTTGGAAAATATTATTTTTGTAACACCTGCTACATCCCTGTCTCCTGTTGGAAATCTAATTCCTCTTTTGGCCTGATGCTTTTTCACATTTCCCACAGTCTGTTTTCCTCTGTTGCAAAGTCAGTTTGGTTTCCTGTGGTATAGCTGTACAGGGCTACTGCTGCTATCAGCCTTGTCTTGCTCATCATCTGTGTATCAGTCTTATCTGATGTGGTGTCATCTTTGCTGCTGGCACATAAATTACATTGTTGATTTTCTGTGTTTTCTTTGACTTAAGGCTTTTAATAGAGTGGGATCTGGCTCTGACAACTTGCCATTCCTGGAATCCCTGACCATCTTGTCTTGTATTAATTCATCTTATAAAACCCACTATTTCTGTGTTCAGTGAGGGTATGCGTTACTCTTAGTGTTCTCTACTGGTACTTCTTCATTACATCTGTCAATATTTTTCTGAAGGGGCTTGCTCTTGGATACTTCTTCCTACACATTTTTTTTTTCATTTCTGTTTTTCCCTCTGTCATTTCTAGGGAACTGACTATTTACACTCTATTGTGTGGAATAAGTTGTTATATTTGTATCAAAATATAGCTTAGATGAAATTGACTGTTTTCAAACCAGAATTTTAAACTGAATACATTTATATGTTTCTATATATGCCATATACTTATAACAAAGTCACGGGGCTGGATGTGCATATAGCTTGCATTAAACTTCCTATGTCTCCTGGAGGGTTTCCCAGTGCTTTATTAAAATCATATGCCTTAATTTTTCATGATTAAAAAGATATTTGAAATGGATTAAAATATTAAAATTGTGTTAAGATAGGGTATGCTTTATCTTGCAGCCTCATACTAGCTATTCTCAATTTTCTTTATCCGTATTTTTGAGGGATTAGTCATTCTTATCCACTGAGGTGAGTTACTTTTTCTAACACTTCATATTAAAAGTGTGGAAAATGATACAGTTAGATGGTATTCTTTTTGTCCAAAAAAGCTACACAAAGAAAGCCCCATTTTAAAGGTTTTAGGGCTTCTGAAATGTAAGAAGAAACAGAATTTTAAAAAGAGAAAACATCTAAAGGCTAATTTTTGTCTCTCTGAATCTTAAAGCAAAAAGCAGTCTTAAGAAAAGCATCTTAGATGAACAGGGCACCTTAAATTGCAAACTGAGAACTCATGTTACAAAGCCCTTTCATTTTCAGAACTGTATGCAGAAATTACTGTGAACTTTTATGCAGGTTTCCCTTTTTCAGGCCTTTTTGAAGTTCTCCTTTAACTGTCTGCTCTGCATCCTGATTGAGGTTCAGCACATTTATATCCAAAGGAAATCACATCACGGCTGAAAGTAAATGGCATTGCTTCACAAGACTACTGCTTCTTAAAGAAATAATTTTTTCAACCTCCTTTTGATCTTCCAAAAGAAATATTAATATAATTATTTGAAGCAGAAAAACCTTTAAGCTTTCAGCCATTACTATAACCTATGAAAATAGCCCTTTGTAATAAATTAATTACCTTTTCAGTTCATGTATTCATTTAAAACTGGCTGTGCAGAACCACAGTGTTACCTGTGAGTGTATCATCGGGTCCTACCTGTAAGTGGGAGCTTGAACAAGGTTAGGTTATTTTTTGCTTCTGAACATTTTAACCCAAGTTACCATTTTTAAATGACCCTAGAGTGGAGAGGTATGGACTGGCTCACCCAGCTATCAAGAGCAATGATTTATAACCTCTTTATGAATCTGCCTGAAAAGCCTCAGACTCTATAAAAAGGATTTTCTGGCATGCTACAGTTAGCAGTTGTAAAGGACGGATTTGGGTGGGATCATTTATCTTGTTTTGTTTTTTATTTTTTTTCCCCACAGAAAATATCAGGCTAATTTTCATGCCAAATTGGAGTTCTAGACCGTGAAGTGGGGCTAAGCAGTATATGCAGTGGGGGTCACACGGGTTTTTCTTCTCTTGATAAGATCTATTTGGCAGAATCTATCATACAGTTAGATCCTCAAAAGGGTCTCTAAAATGTCCACAATGGCTATTGACTACGGAGAATTGAATTAAGGACCAGTTGCTGGAAACTATTCTGTCCATTGTGTTTTCACCAAGGCAAGTCAATATGAGATGACTTTTGCTCTTGTATTTTGTGAAAAAATGCAAAACCCATCTAAGAGCCCAAGCCTTCCCACAAATGCTTTTAAACAGTAAACTCATTAGACTTTAAAATAAAATTATGCTACAAATGAAACTTTCTGCTTGTCAGCCAAGAAAAAGAGAAGAGAAATATGTTTCTTATATTGCTCCTTGGAAGTAGATGCTTTGGTATCCACCTAAACACAGAGATGAATTTTCAAGGTCAGCTCCGGTTGACAGAAGTTGTTTTAGGCTGGTTTCTCATTTGAGAAGCTGCATCTCAGTTGAGTGGTCTGATTCAGTTGAACAGGAGGAGGAAAAACCCAAACCAAATATTTTCTATTAGGGATAGGGCCCCTGTGTCCATCTGCTTGGGTCAGGAAGTGTCCTGTGTTTATTTATGACCTTCAGTAGTTGTCTTTGAAAACTATCTTTTATTCAGAATCAGGTATTTGACCTGAAATGAGTGTCTTCCACTTGTAGAGTGAGAAGTTTTGGTTTCATCAAAATAAGTTATCTTCTATGGGCAAAAACATGTCCATTTTTTATTAAATACTATACCTCCCACAAATATGCCTCAACTTATAAAGGAACATTTACAAATTTCCTTTCTTATGCAGTTCCTTTCTTTCTGTTTTCAATGAAAGAAAAATATAGCAACAGGCTTTACAGTGACTTTGGTGACTATATTCCTTTTTCAACAGCAATCCAAGTTATCATAATGCATCAGTGCTCCTTGAACCCACCATTCATGTTTTTATTAAAGAAAATCATAACAACAAAATTTAATTTTTTAGCTTGAGATTCAGCTTTAAGTGCCACTAGTGTGGTGTTTCTTGTGGTATACCCCAACTGAAATTTATTCTGATTTGATACATGTAGCAAAATTTCTTGCGACTTAATCTCGCATGATTAATCCCACCAATTCCGTTGCCTTCTTATTTGATTACTTTCTATGGTCCCTCTGGAGTGTTTAGTGGATAAATTGTTTTTTTAAAAAATTACTACATTATTTTAGGTGTTTTGTAAAATATTAATCTAGATGGGTAGGGAAAAAAAGAAAAGGCATTTTTCTTGTCATTTTACCAGTAGCATCATCATTGCTAGCAGCCATAGAATGTGTGTAGTAAATACAAGTCATGACATAAGTTATCATAATAAGGAGCTCTTTGGATCTATTGATCACTGAAAATTTCTTTGATCTTCATATTGGTTCATTCCTGTTCCTACTTACCACATTCTACACAGTGATCCACTCCCTGGTAGGGTTTTGTGCTCTGCCCTTAAAGGAATGATGGAATCTTGGATTTATTTATAAGGGGAATTTATTTCCTTTCCAAACAGAAGTTAGCAAAAACTTTTTTAGCATGGCAATATACCATATGAGAAGAGAATAAAAAAACTAATCATCTAAGACAGTACTATAATATCAATTTCTTTTCAACTACCAGCACTACTTTACTGGAGTTAAGTGCTTGATCTGAAACACCAACATAGGCAAAATTAGGGTGAATTTAGTTTTGAAACTTGGCTTTCCTCTGCTGTGGTCTAACCCTTAGTTGTGAGAAGCCAGATCTTTAGCATTAGATTTTGATCTGTTCTTCAGCACTGATTCTCTTGGACTTTTAGAATGATATTTTTATACAGATATCTCCTTGAAAAGCAAAAAATAACTTCATACAGAAAATCATCTGCTATTCATTAGGAGAACTTTTGTTTTATACACTTCAGAGAAAATGCTGCTGTTTGGAGCAGCCAGTCAGAATGTATCTCTTCTCTGCCTCCTTCAACATCCTTTACATATCGGTGTTTATCCAAAATCAGGTTTTCTCTGCTCGTCTTGAAATGGTGGAACATAAGCCACTCTTCCATGGGGTGCAGCCCTTCAAGAACAGCCTGGTCCACTGTGGACCCTCCACAGGATCAAAAGTCCTGCCAGCAAACTTGCTCCAGTGCGGGCTCCTTTCTCCTGCAGGGTCTGCAGATCCCTTCCTGGAACCTGTTCCAGCATTGGCCTCCCATGAGTGTCACTATAGGGTACAAAATTAGACTACACGACTCTAGAATTTGTCAGAAGGTTAAAAAGGATATTTATTTAAAGTCTGACTCCCTTATATACTAGATTGCTAGAGCTAAACTGGTGCTAGAAGTAACACCTGTTCAATCACACTGGTTAACACAGAGACATCAAATTGTCTCCACCTCTAAAGAAGGAATAAAAACAAGATACAGCTAGCAAAAACATCTTCTTTTGTTTACAGAAAATTCTATGAGAACAGAGTTTTGGAAATCAAAACATCTCAAGCTAAAAAATCAAAGCTACACATGAGTTCACAGCCTACTCTCAGGCATCCAACTGCCCCAGCGTGGGTCTTCTCCACAGGGGAATTTCAGCTCTGGAACACCTCCTCCCCTTCTTTCTCCACTGATCTTGGTGTCTTCATAGGTGCTTTCTCCTAAATATGTTATTGATGCCTTATGTTTTAGCTTTAGTGTTTTTCAGATTCTGTGCTTCCTAGGGATGTAGTTTTGAGCCTCGTATTAAGGTGCTAGTCAGCTCTCCTTCACAGAGTAGGTAGACAAAACAAATCCTTTTCCTGCTGAGGGCTGAGTACAACTTCCATGCCCCAAAGGATAAACAACAGTGGATTGAAGAGAGAAACAAGAAGGATGGGACTTCATAAACTGCAGCTGTAATTGGACAATTAACCCCCAACATGCAAATAGCTCAAAACTTATAAAAGTGTGAGACCTCGTGACTGGTTGTCCATTTTGTGACCATTCTAAGTCCACCTTGGGTGTAGCCCTGGCCAGGCTCTTGTTCTGCCCAAGGTGTACCTTTAAAGGCCTTTTAATAAGTATCTACTTTATTCTCTGGCTGTGTCCAGTCTCAGGTCAGCCTTTGCAAGGCATCATTATCACAGAGGCATTAACATACTTTCTACTTGGCCCCTCCTCAGCAACCAGCACATCCCTCTTGGAGAGCTGCCAGGAATTATATTTGCTGGACATGGAGGAAGCTTCTGGCAGCATCTCACAGAAACCATCCCTGTATCACCCCTGCTACCAGAACCTGGCCACACACAAATGTTCTTGCGTTACAAATTGCAGTGCTGTGGGAGACGAGTATCTTCAAAGTAAAGAACATGCAGTTTAAAGCAGTGTTATTTGGGGAGAAAAAGCAGCAAGGTCAGCAAAGATCAAGTGCTGTAGAAAGAGAAGGGGGCTAGAGAAGGCTCCACAGGGAGACAAGGGACATCACTGATAGCTGCTACCACTGAGAACAAACCAGACAAGCCAGGTGTTTTTTATGCGTGTCTTGCCTGAGGTAGAAAGGGAATGAGTGTTTTCTTGCTCTGGTATGATATTTCAGTGGGATTTGCCAATATTTTCTGAAATGAGTTGGATGGAGAGTTTGCAGAGCAGAACTGAGGCTATGTGGAGCACTGAATTGCTCGTTTTTTCCTATGTGTGACATCTTTCTTTGTCATGAGGATATTTAGTGGGTTTAGTGGTCTGTATAACCTGTAGGGCACTGTTGGAAGAAACTTGCCAGAGAAGCTGTTACAGAACATATATTAACTACTGAAAAGGCCATACAAAAAACTCCTTTGGGCCACTCAAATATATGAATTGCTGGGGCAGCTGTGTCTGTGTAGCAATAAAGAGTTTTATGCATTCCATTCAAATGGCTTTAGCATGCTAACCTCACTGCAATTGGTCCATCAGAGATAATTTAGTGTGTAAAAGAATGTATCTGCAGAAGAGAACAGTAAGAAACTTTCTTGATTGATAATACAGCAGGGAAAAGGCACTGTCTTTCTGGTCAACTGCCAAGAGCTCACCATCTGACTGATAAGCAAAGGGAGATGTGAAAATTCCCCACGGATTAGCAAATATCACCCAGAAAAATTTACAAAGGCTGTCAGCATAAGACAGAAGAGGCTCTGACATTTGGCAGGCTGTAGGAGAAAGATTATGCTACTTAATTCTGAATTCTCTTTCAAATCTGTCCTGTTTCTCCAAAATGTAGACTGAGACAAAAAATGTCCAGGTCACATACCCCACGACTCTGTGCACCTTGATCTTTTTGTCGGTTCCCTGCCTGAGAGGTGAATTTTGCTCTTTGGTGTGGCTGTCACCACTTGTGCCATGTTCTAAAAGCTGTGTGAAAACTCAGAAGGTGGGGATAACATCCCCCTCTTGCCAGGGGGTTCTTTTTCACCCCTTGTAGAGGAATATTGTATAAAAGTGAAAACAAACACGCCATCTCTCACACAGCAGTCTTTCGTTTTCACTAGTGATATTGTGAGAGTTATCTATATCACAGGTCAAAATGCATGGCCTTTGCCTGTCTTAAGATTATATATATATCCATATCTTATTTCAGTCAGTAATAGCACGAAGAATGGATGGGATATGAAAGAACAGATTCCTGGTTTTTTGGGTTTTTTTTGGCAGCTGAAAATTTAAATCCTTTTACTTTGTAGAAAAACGTATTTCTGAGATTTCTTCCAATTCAGCAAATTTCTTCAGAATATTGCCACAGTTTTTAGCAATTAATATTTAGGTCTTTTGGATTGCTGCAAAAGATAAAAAATGTCAACCAGGAAATGGTTAACCATAGCTTTTTAATGATTCAAAATGGAAAAGAAAATAATGTCTGAACCAAAGGCATATATTTCAAAGAAAATATAACATTTATAAGAGTAAATATGCATTTAATAATCTAAAATTTCATTTTTCTGTCTTGTCCAATTTATTATTAAAATCACTTATATTTTAGATGCGCATTTATTAATGAAAATGTTAAAGCAACAGTAATTTCATGAAGCATATTTATTTTTTAGTAAATGGTTAGTCCATTAAAATTTAAAAACTTAATCTTTCACAGAGAATTGCGGATTGAGTCAGTGTCTGTATTTATATGCTAATGACTCTGACGAAGAAAGCAGAATTATCATATAATGTTTAATTATGAGAAAAAATGCAATAATCCTATAACTTGGAAGTAAAGTTCTGGTGCATAATAGAGGTTTTAATTATGTACTTTCAGTGTAACAATTCTTAAGTGATGGTTCTGGCACTGGCTATAAGAGGCAAGAAAAAGGTCCCTGCGAAAACTATTGAAATAAAATAACCTTGTCCAGTTATAATTTTGGAAAGCTCATTTCTTATGGCCATGTTTGTGCATTTACACCATTGAGTAGAATGGTTTGCCATTAAATATTTCACAAGAGTGGTGAATGCTGCCCAATGCCTGTCATTAGTCAAGTTCTGCCATTCCATTTTCTTCAAAAAAGAATCAATGAGTTTTGGATACTAGGTTCCAGGGTTATATTTAAGGTCTTGTCCTAAATTTTTATACATGTCATTGTTCCTCTTTGCACTGTTTTAGTGGTCCAGACCAGCACTGGTGCTTCAAGCTGCTCCTGTGATTTCTCTGCAGGCATTTACCAAGAAACTGCACTTTGAGATTAAAAGCCAAGTCCCTTTTGTCCTACCCTCAGCAGTTATTAACTGTGGTCTGTGTGGTTGGTCCAAAATAAAATGATGTCTCTCCCAGTTCAAATGGAAATTAATCTCAGAAAAACTGAAGGAGTATACTATTCTTTGCAGAAATTTTAAGTAAGTGATTTCTCAGCATTTTACTTTCAGATTTAAAAGACCTAATAAGAGCAAAATTTATTATAATGGGCAAAAATGCCCAATGTTTAATCCATTAACCATAACATTTCAGTTCCTTGCACCACCTCTGTAGGAAAAATCAATATATCATATAAAGAAATAAAGAAATGCCAAATGGTCTGCACACATATATCTCTTTCAGTCTTTGAACAATGGTATTCATAAAAAAGCCTGACTACTGACTTTTTCTGAGGAACAGTCTAAACATTACCCAAGCACATTGATATCAGGATTAAATTGGAAAAACTTAAGAAAATTAAACTGCCAGGTTCTGCGGATCCAGGACTGATATCTGATACTAGAAAACAACTCAAAAGAAAAAAAACAGCAGCTGACTTCCTGTCTGTATGGGTGTGTGTGCGCATGTCCAACTTTTGCTTCATTAAGAGTATAATTGGGTTGAAGGTAATTTCACATATAGGGATATATTCTGGTGAGCTGCAGCTTTCTGCTGGCTGGCAGCAGTCGGTGCCGTGAAATATTTTTTTGTTTCACTACATCCAGTCCACTGCCATGGTGTTTGTACCCAGGTGTTAGGATGCTTTTCAGTATTGTCTGTTCATAGCAGCTGGCGATCCTAATCCCTGCTTTTAACAGAAGCTGTGCATAAATTTGCTTTACTTGCTTGAGAGTAAAATCTACCCTCAAAAGATATTGCTTTCTAAACCCTGTTTTGTGAATGCAAGTCGGATGACAACTGAGGGATATGAAAAGTACTACTCATGTCCTATCTGAAGGTACTAACTTAAAGCAGCTTCTTACTTGTAAAGCAACCAACAAAATTGCAAGAGAACCCAGCTTTGGGAATTGGTGAATGGTGAGGGTTTTGGGTACAAACAAAATATGTGATTAGCAGCAGAGCAGCTAGAGCACAGAAAATACTACTTTTGTCACTGCTTTCCTCAGACTCCCTGCCTGTTGTTTCCCACACACCGTGCTAATGAAAGATTTACTTCTGAGGTTACCCGCCCCGGCCCTCTGTGCTCTTGATTTTGTGCCTGTGTTCATTTCTTCCCCCTATTTATCCTATTCACTAATGTGAACTGCAACTTTTGTGTTAGGTGGCCTTTCAGCTACATAAGCCTTTGATGAAGCATTAGAAAAAAAATTCAGTTTGTTGTATTCATTTTAGGATTTCCCAATGCTTCTTTTTTATTTTTTTTCCTTATTTTTTTTACAGCATAAAATTCAAAATTCTGAAGGCCTTCATTTGCCAACAGGCCAAATTATGCATCAAAATATTGTCTGAACTGTGTAAACATTACAATGTGCACCTGAAAATTACTCCACAATTTCTTACAGTATAACATCAAAAGAAAGCATTTCCAAGAAAATTGTCTCTTACACTTTACTATTTTGGTAAATGTGCTCTAAAGAAGCATAAGATTAAAATGTGAGTAAATACAGAGCTTATAAGAAGCAGCTGGTCAGAGAGATTGAAGTTGCTTCATTTTAACAGGAAGGTGGGTTTTTGAAAACCACTGCTGAAGGATGGTTATAGTTACTTTCATAGAGAGAAAACTTAAGAAATAACCAAAAGTTTTAGAGAACATTTTTAGACTCTTGGTTCATATGTAGGCTACACTCTGGGAAATGTTTAATGAAATCCATATTTGAACATAAATGTCAATTAATATTTTCTTTTGGTAGAAGTCCCATGCAGCTATATTCTATTCAGATTCCTCAACCAGATAGGAAGTTCCCTGTCATTCCAAGTAACAAGACCAGCTTTGCAGTGAAGTGCTGATTAAGCTTCAAAAGGTAATAATACAGCTATAGCATTTTAAAGGCTTATTTTTCCATATGAATAATAGCATTTACAGTTATAACAATTTTGATGAAAATTATGAGGTTAATGAATCCTTGGGGTTCAGGACACATAGCGAGCACGAATTGGGATGAATAAGTTTTATCAAAATCTGTAGCACTGAGAAGTGAGCGGCTTTCTGGATAAAGGGTTTATGCCTTTTACTCTAGGAAAAACTAGGTTTGCTGGTTTGTAATAATCTCTGTTAATGGAGATTAGGTGGAATGTTATGTGATTTCTTGCTTAGGTGGTATGTTTGCTTTAAAAATACAACAGAGAGAAGTTTCTTTGTATTAAACCAAATGACCAGGACCTCTAAGAAAGTTACACAAGGAAAACTGGCAACTTTCTTGTTTTTAATTAATTCAGAGGTAATAGTATGAGTCCTAAAAGCACCTAGAGGTTTAATTCTTTAAGATCACAGTTACATAATTTGTAATTATAGCCTGTTAAAACCTTAAATGGACAAATAATAAATCCCTCACTTCACATACCTCCTGTTTTCCTCTTTTCTTATAAAGATTGTAGCTCTAGCAACAAAATGTAGCAATATTTGACCACAAAAAAGGGGGAGTTTTCAGGAGATACATCTAATTGAGTAGATCAGAGAACATTACCATGAAAATGACTTTTTAATTGTTATTGTTGACCAGAGAATGAGTCAAAACCTTGGTTGACTCTGTGGGAGCATTTAATGGATATGGCCATAGTGGGATTTTGCAGATGAATCAGATCTTTCTTGGCTGGTGCTGAACAATTTAGATGCCAAGATTTGTTACTGACCATTCCAGAAAGAGAACAATACAAATGTGGGAATTATGTGCAAGAGACTGTAAGGACTGGCTTATAATCGTTTAGCTCAACATCAAGTCTGCATATCATGTCTCTTAATTGTCATGTACCTTTTATTTAAAAGGGAATACTCAGGTTTGTTTTAAAGGTTTCAAATAGGAGGGAAACCAGAGCATCCCTAGTTAAATTTCTTCACTGGTTAATAATTCTTACTTTTTAAAACAGACCTTATTTCTAATTTCCATTTTGTGAGCTTTAATTCTCAGCCAAGGAATATAGTTGTATCTTAGCCTGCTATGTGGAAAAACCCTCTGGTGAAATATACACTCTCTCCCTGTCTGTTCTTATATATCCCTTAAGCTTGACTTTGATGAGCTAAATAGATTGAACCTATTAAATCTCTTTCTGTAAGGCAGATTTTCCAGTCTTTAAATCATCCTTGCCATTTGCTACTTTCTCAAATTTTGCAGCGTGGTTTTAATCATGTGGAGAATAGACTTGGATATATTTTTTCAGTAAACATCTTGAATAGTATCTTCACTTTATTTTTGTCCAGATATCCACCTGTTAAATACTGCTAAAGACCTTATTAACTCTTTCAGCTGGACATCCTTCTAAGAAGCCAATCTGAGAAGGACATTTATAGAAACCTTTTATTTTCCTCCCCCGAATCACTGCAAGAGTAGGACCAGAGGTATGAGCTCTAACCTTTGTTTTAGAAGCATGGCATTAAGATCAGAAAAACTTTACATATGTGGTGCTTAATGATTCTGTGATATTATAGTAGTTCACTGCCTAACTGAAACAGTAATATAAATAACTTCTAAACCATTTTTTATATATTTAGCATAGAGCCTTTAATTGGAAAAGCTTAGCAATTGTCCATGCTCTTCAAAAATGGCTGGCACAGATAATGAATATGTCTGGCAGGAGGAGTGTTATTACCCGGGCTGTTGTTTGGATGGGACCATTATGTGGTACCTGGTGGTTGTCTACTGTGTAAATATGCACAGACTGTTTCAAGCATAATCGCGACATCTTACAGACAGACTGGAAGGCCCTCATGTCCCTATACCCTTTATGGAATTTGTAAATGAGAATTTCAGAACACCCTTTTATTTTTTTTCCTATTTATAATTTTACACATTCAAGCTGAATTGGGAGAGTTGCAAGTCCAACGTATATTAATTACTACAGTGCAAGATGACTTACTGGTTTACTTTATACTAGCTAGTTCTAAAACAGGGGGAGAAGAAAATATCCTTGATTCCCTAGCAAATTACTCCCACTGTGTCTTTATGAGGAGCTGAAGCAGAGTTTTGGTAATTCTATGAACTTGACAGAGTGTATCTTCTCATATACATTCTGTTCAGAGTTTTGCCATTAAAAAAGTGAGAAATACCTACTTGAAAATGTCAAATCTGATTGTATTGAGCCTTCACAATGAAACCAAGTATGAAAAAGAAAGGTCTTGGTGTCTTTAAACCGTAGGTGTAAATTTGTATTATAACAAATAAGGATTTTAATGCTTGATATATTCTTTCTGTATTAAGAAAAACTTAGTGAAAGGTCTCTTGTTAAATGGATAACTCAATTAGACTGAGTGGATCCCAGCAAACTAGATTAGGTAAAGGATGATTTAACTTTAACTTCAGTCAAACTACTACTGAAGCTGACAGCTGAATTAATGATGTCTGGGTCAATAACAATTCTTTTAAGGTCAGATATGTCCAGAGGGGCTTAGACCAGGAGGCACAAAACCAAATAGTTACAGATCAAACAAGTTATAGGCTCTACTGGGTAGGACCAAGACATGCTAGCTCAGGTTCAAGGAAGATATGTACTGATAGACATCATGAAGAAGCAACTTGAATATCTTCTTTAAGCTTGTTTTGTTTTCTTTTTAATAGATGTTAAATGGAAAGTGAGGATTTAAAAGTACCAAATATTTTCTGTCAAAAGTTTTGATCCATTTTGATCAAATGCTCAAAAATCTGGCTCGTTGAAAATCAGCATTATTTCTCCAATTCTAAAAGATCTTAATCAGTTTTAAAGTCACATTAATTACTTTGATATTCGGTGATTGCTGTACACCCTCAAGTATTCTAAACTTGAGCAAACCCCAAACTGGAATAGCCTGTTCAACCCCAGCTTTCTAACATGGCTTATGAAATGTGCACACTGAGCTGTGCAGGGAGAAGAAGGGAACTGAGGAACTCAGCACTTGGGTACTATTGACACATCAACAAGAAGAAAAGACAGATTTTTTTTCTATTTAGAAAGTCCTGGTACTGTCTCTGTGAGCAAAATGGTGGGTTATTGTCTTAGTATAGAGTCTGTAATTCAGGAGAAACCCTGTAGTGCCCTGATGGGTGTGTGGGAAATAATCTGTACAATTCTACAAGGTCTTGCAGAGCACACGGAAGGCATGGACCTCCCACTGGCTTTTCCAGTGCTTGAGTGTGCGTAAGTTTTCGTGGGTGTAGGAGAAGATATATTTGCCTGTTTCTGTAAAGACTAATTTGTGTCTTAATTTCGAAGTGCTACGGCATGGCAACAGAGTGCGATTGAAACAGAAAGTGATATCTGAGTGCTTTGAGTGGTTACAGTTCTCATTAGGAGCTCTGCCTGGAGTTGTACAGTGGACACAGGGGAGCAGCATGCTCTGCAGCCTGCCCTAGTTCTCTGGAAATCCCCTCCCACTGCCTTTTCATGTAGAAGAAGCCTTGTCAACAGCAAAGCTTGATGCAAATAGGTAAGAATTCTTACTATAATTTGTGAAACATGCCTTACACTTCTAAAATGGTTTGAAAGCCCAGTATATTTTGCAAGGAATACTTACTTTCCTCGATAAGCAGCATATATCATGGAATTTTTGCTGAAAGGATGACAGTGGAAAATTCAACAATATGTATAATTTTTGAGAGATTTTTTTGACTCACTTTCCCTGCTGCTTAGAGTAAAAATCCAGGTAAGTCTCTTTTTTGCAGCTAACTTCTCTCTTTTGGTTTCGTACAACAAAACACTTCTTCAGGGTTACCTGTGTATGTGACAGATGTCCTAGTTTTTCATTCAAATCTGATTTTTGGGTGGCTTTTCTATTAAGCTCTGTGAATATTCATGAAGAGATTCTGATGTACCTAGAGTTGACTTAACTAGGCAATGAATCAATTGCTGCTAAAACTTAGGTAAAAAAAACCCCAAAACCTAAAAGAGAAGAATAGAGGAAAAAAACCCTAACCATCTTTCCATCTTTTTTAGAAATATTACAATATTGATTGGGAATAATTTTGGGCTGAAAGAATCTGTCATGGGACTGAGAAGGGAAACTCTTGTCTTTCAACTACATGATTGAACCTAGCAGGATCTGAAAGAGAAACAGAATCCTGATTTTTGTTTTATTTATGCAAATAGTTTGGCTGTTCAACACAGCTTGTTATGTGTTACCTCATTCTCCTGAAATCAGCCCCTGCTGATTTCCCACTCATTGCCAAGCTAAATCTATGCCAGGGTTAGAAACCACACCCCCCTAATTTAGCAATTGCATTTTGAACTCTATGCATTTTAACAAAGAATTCATAAGAGTTATTTCTTCTTTCCTAGATAAAAAAAACTTTGTCTCAGCTCAGCATTCACAGAGAGTGCTCTGTCTCCCTGCTTGATTTCTATTTATAAATAGAGTTATATCTCCAAAGAGGTTCATTTACGAGGGAAATCAGCTCTAACAAGTAGTGTGAACTGAACAGACTGGGGAAACAAAGCTTTGGAGGGAGGCTAAAATAAAACAAATTAACTGTGTAGCTTTCATTTGTTTTCCATTATTCAAAGTAAGAAAGCACTGTGGATTTTTTTAAAGGAAAAGACACTGGAACCCCAATTATCCGAGCATCCACAGTCAGAGTCACTCTTTCTGATGAATTTTCAGCATCTTTACTCCCCGAATATTGACTTACTATTAGTCATACTTCCACTAGTTGTGTTATGCCAAAATATCTGTGTGAGAATAACAGTTCACACAGTCAGTATGTAAGAATAAAATAATCCTCAATAAGAATAGTCATACTTTGGGACTGATATTGAGTATTCTCCTTTAATCCACAGAATCTTTTAGAACTTGAGTTTGGGAGGACTTTCGTCCCATGGGTGAGATTTTACCTGATGATGTTTCTAGCAGAAGCACCTGCTTCTAATTTTTGAGTCTCATGCACCATCTCCCTTTAATATTTTTTTCCTTAAGAGATGGAGATAACATATCTCTGTGCCTAGAGATACTGGTACATATCTGACCTTTATGTCTTCTGGTAAATGGTTAGAATTTAAATTGCTTGGCTGGTGGAATGTTTCAGCTTTTCCTCATGAGAGCTGATCTTCTGTATTTGTCAGGCCCATTAAAATTGGTACATGGTCACATCCTAGGAGATGAGCTAATTTGTTTTTTTATTTGAACTGTCACTTAAGCCAGTATGATTTCTGAAGTTCTGTTTGTTATATAACAATGCTGAGTAGCATCCTACTCAGTAGAATATAGGATATATATACCCAAACTTTCGTTGTGCATTCTAGAAAAAGACAAATCAACCTCCTTTGTTCAAATTTTACGGCTGTGTTTATGGGAAAACCGTAGGAGCTAAGTATATATCAGGTACAACTTAAAACACAAATTTTATTTCTTTACAATAATTTTCTCAAAATCTGTATAAAAGAATGTACTCATTTTTGTCTTAGCCTGATGCCTTTCTATTCCATAATGCCTCCAGTCATAGTATACACCAAAATATTCAAGTAAAGCTAGCTTCATATTCTCAGTCCCATCTGTGTGTATATGAATATATAAAAACGGAAAAAAATGAGACCTCCTCAGAACTGATGATATCTCCTTTTATGAAGTTTAGTGGTTTGAGTAGAATGTCAGCTTTCAATATACTAAGAAGGAAGAACGAACTATGTAAGTGAATGTGTGTTTAGGATTTTTTCTGAAGAGAATGAGAAAATGAAACTTGCTATTCTGGATTGCCAAAGTCTGAGACTTGTTCTGACAGAGCCAATACCTGACAGGGCTCCCCCAGATATTACAAAAAAAAAAAAAAACAACAAAACAAAAAAAAAAAAGGCAGAAACAATTTCAAAAATGTAAATAGGAGACAAAGAAACAAATGCTGTAGAATGAAATGCTTTTATGCTTTGCATTTGTTACAGACTGTCTTTCCCTGTGACAGATCATCTTCACGAGTAAAACAACAGATTTTAAATGCTGGCAAGTTTTATACCTTAAATTTTAGAGAAAATCAGCAAATCAATTCCTTTACTAAGAAACCTAGAAGGATTAGGTAGATAGCACAGCTGTGGTGAACAGCTGACTCCAGTGTTAAGGACATCAGAAGATACTGACATAGACCAACAGAGCACTGCAAATATTCTTACAGAAAATAACATGTTGTCTCATAATTTTTGAATGTTTGTCCCTTCGCCTAACAAGTTCACATTCTGAAATGCTGTCAAACTTTACCTGGATATCTTTTTTTTCCCTTTTCCTTAATTGTGTTTCTGTAAGTCTTTTAGGAATAATTACTAATGAATCTCTACAACAAGACAAAAATGAATTAAGTTGGTAGCACACTTGAGAGAAAGCAATTCCCCTATTTTTTTGGCAAATTAAAGATCTCAGTTAAACATGAATTATTCAATTCAATTGCTTTAATTCCATGGGATTATTGGGGATTTTTTTTAGCTCTAAGGGTTGCTGGATCTTTTTTGACCTGAGATCAGAGAGTACACAAACTTGTATTTGTCAGGAGTATAATTTAAATCACTAATTCTTACATGACGGAGTTCAAGAAGCATTTAGGCAATGCTTAGGCACATGGTGTGACTCTGGTGGCTTTTCTGTGCAGGACCAGGGATTGGACTTCGATGGTCCCTGTAGGCCCCTTGGGACTCAGGATAGCCAGTGATTGCATGAATGCTAGCTGTATGATGTAAATTCTGTATGTAACTTTTTTGAAGCCTTGAGTCCTCAGAAATTTTTTAAGTCCAGCTTTATATGAATAAAAGTTACAGGGCTAGTCTCTGAAATCTGGGATGTTATTTTTAGACATCAGTTACTGAAGAATAACTTGAAAACAAGAGGCACCTTACCATTTTGTCTGATAGATATTACCAACCTTACTCACGGATCACATGGGGCATTACTAAAAAATTTTTGCTCACTTCCAAAAGAGAGCTCCAAATTTACCTTGCAAAATAGATTTAGTAATGCCTCCTTAGAAAATAAGGAGAGAAAAAGAAGTTCACAAAACCTGAAAAGATTATTACATTTCTATTGCAGCCATTTTTAGCTACACAGAAGAAGTTTGGAAGTCTTGGGCTAGCCAAAGGAGGTCTTGAGACAGAGTTGCTACTACTGCTCATCATGTGGTTCAGGGGCACCTGCTCACTCAGGGTGAAACACTGGCCTCTCCCAGCATCACTCAGATTAAGAACATTAACTTCGATCTCCCCACTCACACGAGTGAGTCTATATCCAACTACTAATGTGGTGTGCAAATTAATAGCTATATGCCTATATACATTGAAATTTATTGTATTTCTCTGTAATGTGAGGTGTATCAGAAATGCCAGGATAAGCACGTTTCCTTTTATGTTTCCTTTTTAGCTCTCTCTCTTTTTTTCCCCTCTCCCCCCCTCCTTGGCAGAAAAAAATTAATTTTAATTTTGTGGCGTTTGGCCCCTGACACAAATAATTTCAGTGAACATCCTTGACTGTTTTCTTTCTCTGAAGAGAGGCCCAGTTATATGCAAAATACTTTAAAACTATGGAAGCTTCTTGAATTTCAAATTCAGATAACCCCCTTATCACCAATGACTTAAGACGAAATTTCAACTTTAGAGGTATATGTAGAGAGCAGGAGGACATGTAACTGAATGAGCATGCTTCTCGTTCAGCAAGATTTTATTCAGGGTCCTTCTAAGTGACACCTTTAGTAGTACCTGGGATTCAAAATTTAGGAGAGAGGAGAACGGACTGGGAATATAAGAACAGCCATGCAGAGCCGAACATTATTGAAAAATTAAACTGATTTGGTAATTCTTATTTTTTATTGTCCTGTTTTGACAAGAACAATCTGTTCTGGGTTTCTGAACAGCAAGTTTTTCTAGTCTTGCTCTGGACTCATGAAAACTGCTTTGAAAATTTTGGTTTTGTCCATAATCATTAAGATGTCAATATATAATGAGTACTTGGTAATCAAGGTGATACTACATTGATAGGTATTAAGCTCCACTCCTTGCTGCTTTCTTAATCTCTTTCTATCTGTGTATATGGTTGATTTATTAGCAGTGTGAGAATTAATTCCAGTTTGCCTTCATAAATGGGAGCCCCTTCCTTTGAAAGAGTTAACAGCAGATGGCCAGTTAGACACTGAATTGAGCAGCTGGATTAGGCAATACTATCACCATCCGACTAAAATATACTGGCTTTGTAGGCAGCAGAACTAGAAGGAATAGATTTTGCCTTAGGAAATACACACTAGGTGTTTTTCTCCACAGATGAAAAAGTATGCTAATTTAGCCTAGCTGAGGCTCTGGCCAATGCATTCCATTAAAGAGAACTAGTGCAAAACTGCAGTGCCACATTTGTCCTGATACCCACCAATACAACAACAACAACATGAATTTTAGAGGTCAGGGACTGTCTGAGCCTTTCCTGCGATATAAGGTATAATGTTTCATGGAAACCAAATTGAATTTATGAGTAAGGAGGACCTTAATTGTAATGTTTACTGTTTAGGTTACAGTTCCAGAAGGATTCATGGGACTGAAACACTAGATTCCACCTGGGAATTGAAACCTCTGCAGTCTATAACTATAACTAGGCATTACAGTGCTCTGACAGCTTCAGGGTGGGTCACCCAGCATGGCTCTGGCATAGTAACCATACGCAGCCTTCTCACCAGCACCATGTAGCATGAGAGTTTAAGGCTCTTTAACCAGCCTCTTTCTGCTGAAATATCAGTCTTCTTGTGCATTTTGGTTGGGCTTGTATGATCAGGAAATCTGGAAAAGGTTGTCAGACAAGAAGAACCCTGCATCTGATATAGTGTATTAATCCCTGAATTACTACAGTTAGTTGCTGTGGTAAATAATCTCAACATAGTCCAATACTAGCAGGAGACAATCCTGCTAGTCCAAGAATTGGAATTTTACAGTTTTCTTCAAAATGAAAAAAGTGTTAAAAGTCATATTGATTATTTTAATCCTATCTCCCACAGCAATATAGCTCAGCAGTATGACTCCTCCTCATCTGTAGTATGCCTGGCAGGAGGGAAACAAAGACATTGATCTGCTATAGACTATATACTGGAAAATACTTTGTACTAACAATTTGAATAGGAAATGGAACAATGCTCTAAAATAATATTTGCTACCATACTTCATGATATTACCATAGAAACTAAGAGTTCCGTCTGAATGCTTTGCTTTCGTATTTGTGTTTTCACACAGAAAAGGGATGTTAGCTACTGGGCTTAAATAAGAAAACTGATCACTAATTTTGCATTTTGTAAAGTCCCACTAACCAGAGCACATTTACAAAAAAGATAGGCATCAAACAAAGAACAAGGCAATTTAAAATGACAGAAAACTATAATTCAATACACCATTATAATGGTTTATTTAAATCTATGTTTTAAAATAGAATAATGTTACAGAGCCTTTAAAAGTCTAGCTAAAGAAAAAGGTGTCTAGATAGCTCAGCAGCTTTCAGTAAGACGTTGAAGCACAAATCTATTTATGTCTTTTCAAAAACAGCCTGAGTTGGCAGGAAAAGAAAGCTGTTTCAAGACTGATTTGATAGCACTAGTAAAATCCATTTGTGATGTTCAGAGAGTTCTTTAAGTATTATGAAATGTATTTTTAATGGCAGTGAATTGGCTACTTTAGTAATGGCAATGGTAAGATGATGTCACGAAGATATGATATACAACTACGAGACCTTGAACTGGGAGATTTTTCTCTGGGCATACCTGAAGATGTGTGTGTGCTATGGTTTTTGTGTTACATCTCCAGTGTCACAGTAAAGCCAACTGTCAGCTAATCCCAATATGTTTCATATTCCAAACCCTGTTAATCACATGCCTACAATTACAATTTAGATAGTCACACTGGCTTTAGTAATTAATATTGAGGGTAAAACTGCCAGTAGACTTAAATGGTTCACAATTCCTATAATTTTAATTAGGACAGTACTTTCCCCCATCCTATGCAGGTCCAGAGAACTACAGTGGGAGAGGACTAAGGGTTTTAGTCTCCCTTCACTCCTAGTGAAAAGTCATGATACAAAATGCTCATGGAGGCTTGCTTGTCCCTTTAGCAGCTTGACTCCACGAGGAGTGTGGCACAGCACTGGAATTCAGGAGGCAAAATATGGGTGAACCCAGTGTAGAATGGAGAAGGAAGCAAACAATATGGAATGACTGTGCTGACTGAGTCTTAAGTAAGTAAAAAATAAGTACCTCTCCCGGCATCAGAAGCAATTCTCTTTCTCAAGCAAAGAGAAATTCCATCACAATGATGCAGCTTCTTGATTCATAAAGTTAGAAGTATTAGACACGCTGCATGAGACATGAAACTGGAATGGTGTCTGTGATGATCCCTGATCTGCTAAAGCTGATACAGATAGCAATTTATACATTGTCAGGGGAAGGGTTGGCCAGTCCCAGCTGAAGTACTCAGGCTCTTGATTTGTACACATGAAATTAATTTTAAAGGTTTACTCAACGTTCCCATGATTTTTTCCTTTTTTTTTTTTTTTTTTTGGCACGTGTTTCATTAAATCCACAAGGTATGATTACCACGCAGTTAAAATAAGCTTTTTGTAATGAAAACCATGAAATTGTATCCTTAACAGCCATATTGCTTGATTTAAAACTGACATTAAGAACATTTAAAAATGCCTCTATAGAATGCAGCTAGCATATATAGCACAAATGTTGCCATTAGTGTAACACACTGTAATAAGTTTAATAGATTAGCAGAAAAAAATACTATAGCTAGTGAGTAATAACAGTTAACAACTTTGAAAAACTAACTGCTTTAGGTTAAAAATTTTTGGAAATATTATCATCGGAAGCACTGTTGAGTATTAGTGCAGCCCCATATATATATCCCTTCAGGGCCCTTTAATGGTACAACAATGCACCATGGAGTAGTAATGAAAAATTTATGTAATTTCAAAAAAAGATATGGATAATATTCATTTATTACTGGTCAAACTTTTCTGGATGTAAGAGAAGCGAGTTAACCGTAAGTGCTTGTTTCAGACTAGATTTCACACTGGAAGTAAGAAAAGACATTTGCCTTCCAGGTACTTAATGATTCCATTAGACAATGATGGATTTTTTGTATTATAGAGATTCTTAGAAGATGAAAAATACTGATTGCTTCCCTTCTCTAATATAGCAATAGTTCATGTCTCAGAACTAGTTTTATTGTCAAAGTGAATAATATTTTAATATGTTTAGAGATGGCCTCATCCTTCTTGGTGGAAAAATGAAATTACTTCTGACATGAGGGTGTTTTGTTATCTGTTCCTTGAGTAGCATCAATATCACATAATTTTGATGGTGTGCTTCAGGTGTGATTTCTGGAAACAAAATGCAAGAGAAAAAATGTCCTTAATGCATCACAGTTTGAGTTCTTTCTCTGTAAATAGTAACTGTGTGTTAGAGGAAAAATATTTGGGTTTTCTATGGAATGAATACTAAACTAAACCAAAGGTCTCTATCAGAATGTCCTCTTAATTAAAATAAAATCTAAAACATAATAAATCTCTAAATTGAAATAAAATTAAAAGTTTAAAAATTTATTCTTTAGCATTAAAATGTTTGCCACCTTATCCCACAACACTGATTTCTGAGCCTGATCTCAGTGAACAATGGTAGTATCTAAGGGAAGTTCTGAATGAGAGTAGGACTATACCCACTTTAAAGATAAGTAATTTATATTCTGATTTATTTTATTTATAAGTAGCTGGAAACTTTGTTGAATACTGTAATTTATGTAAATAGGTTTAATATTAATGATTGCTTTTTAATTCATGTACACAAATACAATTTTTTCTCTAATTTTCTTAATTATTATTACTGGTGCCAATCAGTTTCAGTGCTGTCTGTAATATTATTACAGTCTTTGCATTCTCTGTTTTTCATCAGAAAAGTTAAAAAAAAAGTTAGAAAGGCATTCTCTATCTGGGAACATTTAGTTGATTACAGGATCAAATGCCAGTGATCCAATTTTCCATATCTGCCATTCTCAGAGGGAAAATTACCTTGGACTCAATCTGCTTCTGTTCTTTTTGAATTAAGGAGGAAAAATTAATCTGAATTATACAAAAGTAAAAATACTCGTGGACAAATCTCTATGTTTTACATGCAAATGAAAATTATCAGTTGGAGTGTAAGAGAGGATAATTAAGGAGATAATTTTCGTGAATATACAGATTTTTAAGAGGGATATGGTTGTGTTACCTAGCCTTGGGGGTTTTGTTTATGACAAAGTGTCAGTGTATTTCCAGGCTCTCGGGTGGAATACAGCAGTTAGTGTAGAGGAGTGCCTATCTGAAGAAAGGAAATAAAATATGCTATAAGAAAATATGCTTGAATTGCTGCTATAAGGATGTAGCTGGCAGCACGTCTGTCCAATAACTTAGCTCTTCATACCTCTGAGTTTGCTGGCTTAGCTCATCTCTTTGCATTCCATACCTCCTCACAGTGCAAAAAATTTACCAGTAACCTGAGGAATGCTCTTCCTGGCTTTCTTCTGCTATACCAGTTCATGCCAATATTTGCAACATTTAGAGTGCTGGCAACTGAAATGATACAAAAGCAGAGGACTGACTTCAAAGTCAGAGATGAGTAAATTATCTTGCCGCCAGAAGTAAATCCTGAACTCAGTGGCATAGAGTAATATTGAATGAACACTGACCACCCAGCACCCCGAAGGATCTTTAGTGCAAGAGTATAATCTCCCTTGTTTAGGCTTTTGTTCTGTGAGCAGACTCTGTCACGTTGCCTCCTTGTGCTCTGTGAGGAAAATAAAGAGCCTGATAGACCCATGCAAGACAGAAAATCAGCTGAAAAACAGCATAGCCAGCCAGTAGGAAATGGTGAGGACAGGGCCATGTCTGCCTCTCCCTGGGGTTTGGGAATCTTACACAACGCTTCCGGGCAATTCCTTCCTTTATTGGGATTTTCAGTACTAAGCCTCCTGTTTTCTTTAAGAAGTGAGTCAGAAAGAGAAAGCAGGCAGGCAGAGTTCTTGATGCCTTCACCCCTTTCTTTTTTCACCTTGAGAAGTCATGTTATGTGAAAAATAATAACAAAAAAAAATCCTAAGTAGTTCTGTGAAATGCCAAGTTTATGGGGTTTTTTTTTGGTTGTTTTTTTTTTTTTTTTTTTAATAGAAGTCTCATTGTTCTTAAGGGAAAGGTGTTTGTCTAAGTTAAATGTCCTTTTCAGGTGGCTGTTCCTGGACCACTGCTTCTGGGTAAGTGAAGTATCATTGCTTTGCCTGACTTCTGCTTTGTCAGCCTTGCAGAGCTGAGCTGGCATCCTGCTTGCATTTTTCATGACTTCAGTTTGCCTAAGGTACACCCTTTATCTACTTTTCCAAGGCTATGCTGTTCTACTGCCCTTATCAGAGTAAAGGGCTGTTCTGTTCTGCTGTTCTTATCATCAAAACTCAGAGGCTTCTCCAGTTCAGTGCAGGCAGGTAATAAATGGTGTAAGCAGCAGATCCAGCAGACACATCAATGAAACCCATTTTGAAATCAGTGCCATAGCAAAGAAAGCAGTTGACCAAGCCAAATAATTAAGTAAATAAAATAAACAATAAATAAATGAATAAGAGAGAGAGAAGGAAAAAAAAACTTCGGAGGAAATCTGTGTTTTTATTAAAAAAAAAAGGAATAAGGAGTAGAAAAAAAGGACTGTCCAAGAAAATCAGAATGGGAAGATTCTTGTCTACTCTACTGTATTCAGTGAATCTGAAAATTCAGCAAACCTGATGTAAATCTGAGATTATTATACTGAAGTAGTGCTTTAGAGGAGAAACTAATCTGGAAAAAAAGAACCCAAGACTGAATTCTTACAAGACTTTTTTTTTATTATGAATGTGCTTTATCAGTGTAACTAGGGAATTATGCAATCAGGATAAAAGCACAGAAAATGTAAAACCATATAAGACAAAAAAGATACTAAACACTCATACTAGAAAAGGCTTTGAAATTATTAACATAATATTGGGCAATATCCCTGAACCTGTAATTAGTTGGAGTGACATCATGCTGCACTGTAATGGTGGTGGGAATCAGGCTAAGAAAGATTTGTGTTTATTTCTATTTAGCCAGATGGGATTATCTATTAATCCAGTGAATTCTTATGATAATTACAAGATGGTTTCAGACATTGCAGCTTGTAGCGTTTTGCCTCTTGCAACAGGCAAGACTTTTGTCATTTTGTTAGAACTTTTGTAATGCTTAGAGTAACTCCTTTCTCTCCGTTTTCTGCAAAAATGTAACTGAATTCCTTTAGACCAACCTGAATAATTTGTGTGCAATTGCTGTTTATACCTTCAGATACGGATAATTGACATTGCATTCTCTTGACATAGCAATTTTTCTTACCTACATATTTATCTTTCCTGCCTAGAAGAGGGTTAATATCCCTTACACAATACTGTGCTAGAGTTGATTTTAAAATCTTTCAATCCACTGGAATACAATTAATGTAATTAATTGTTCAAGACACTAAAATTTTCATTTTCATTTTCAATATTTCACTCAGTCCTTGTACACATTTCTGTTATGTACATTTCTTTCCAGAGCTGGAGTTGTAAGAGGTTTTCTATTGCTACTCCCTGCATATTCAAGTAACACCTATTTACTTAACTAGAAGACTGAAATGAACTTTATTGTTGTTTTCAGAGTGCTGAATTCTCTTGAAAGCAAGCCTAAATATTTATTATTTTTTCTACTTTAAATAGTTTGTTAAATGAATACATATAGTGAATGACAATTCAAAAGGTTTACCCTCTGTGGTGGCGGACCATTCATGACACCTTCTTTTATCTTTAAGCTATCACCATAATCCACTGGTACTATTTTTCTCCAGTCACTTACTGCCTCTTCCCATTTCCATGACTTCTCAGAAATCCTTCATCTTACTGCCTTGATTCATTAGAATATATAACTGAAATAGCTATGGTGTATAGATTTATAAAATATTATCTACCATTCTCCAATGACACTTTTCCAGTGTGAAAAGTATATTTAAAAAAGACTGAATTGTCTTGTACTTCTCAAGTTTTCAGTGTCACTTCTCCACTGCCAGACACACTCTGAAACAAGAGAACAACAAAACCATTTAGGAAATCTGTTCTGTAGAGTCTCTAATATCTATCCTAGTCTGAGTGTTTTTCATCACTGTATTTCTTGTTATGTCGAGGGCACAGCTACATTCAGAGTCTGTAGCCAATAGTACAGTTGTCACCATAGTATGCAGTAAGCAGAGAAAATGAGAAATCATTAGGTTAATCTGAGAAAAAAAAAAGGGGGAAAAAGTGTGTAACACACACATTTTAAAAATCATTTTAAATCTGACAAAGAGGCAATCAAGTCTGGTAGGATGCTGATACAGTTCAATTCCACTGAGGATCTGAGTTGTTTTAAGCTGTGCATGTTGAAGCTTGTGAACGACAAACCACTGTATCAAAGAGGCGTACAAACAGGGTATTACAATAATCCAGACTTGATGTTATAAAAAACATGAATCAAGAGCTCAGCACCCTGTGGAGACAGTAAGCTTTAATCTTTACCCACTACTAAATTCCTGAAATGGTATTAGGTGCTTACGGCTCTCAAAGTCTTATCATGTGTACTGAGCTGAAAACGATAACTTTTCCGTTGACGAGATTTAAGTCTCCACTTACTCTACTTCAATTAAATGGTCTCCAAAGTTCCCTCTTTTAATTGATTGGGATTTCTGAGGCTGTCAGTCATAACTCATGCAAATTTCCAGCACTCAGATCAATGCAATTACTTTTTTCCTTTACCTTTCCAGCAGTAAGATATTTTTAAAATAAAATTGATGATAGTGTTCCAAGAATGATTTTGTCAAAACAGGGTAAAAGGCCCTTAAAGGAAAATTATTTCTCCTTTTTTGTACTGAGATTACAGCAGAAGAACAGTTCTTCACTTTTTAAACTCCATCCATTATGCCACCTGAAAATCACTGACCCAGGGTGTTAAGTGACACTTAACATATTTGGGTCAATGAGGAGGAAATATTATAGACTTTAAAAGTATCTGTATTCTTCCCTGAAATTGTATCATCTGCTGCTGTGGAAATCCTAAATGGTACGATTTTTCATGTTGGATTAGCAATATTGTTCAACAGAAAGAAAAAAATAAATTCATCCTGGAACCTTTTCTATTTCTCTGTCTATGACACAGCATATTTATGAGAATGATGAACAGGTTTTTATTGCCTAGACATGACATTGTTCCAGGCATGAAACTCTACTATTTCCTGAGCTTGAGCTAAAACTTAATTACATTTTTATTTAAAAGGAGAATTTAACACAAAATATAGCAAAGAAAAAATGGAATAAAACTTGAAAAAAAAAATAAGTTAATAGATAGACAAGTTAATAGACAGAGAAAAACAACCACAGACAGAAAATGAAAAAGAGGTGGCAACAACAAGGAAAAGCAAATTAAAATTTTTAAGTTCCTAGCATTTGTATAGCAGCATCACTCACATGTTCTGGCCTAGAACTAAGGGGTTCCCTGTATTTCTAAACATTTATGGTGTAGATATGGCTTCAGTGAGGTTAAACATAAATTTCCAATTGACAAACAATTCACAAACAAAAGACTTCTAACACAAAAAAGGGAACACATATCAGTTTTATGTTGACTTATTATGTAAACCCTTTTCTAGCTGGAAAAGAGTGTGGAAGGCTTTTTGGTTGGTTTTATTAATCTTAGGAGAAGGAGGCCATTTCCACTATATTTCAGGATATTTTTTCAGTTTCACTTCTGTTTAAAATACTAGAAGGAATATATTTTCTTACTTTTTGCAATGCACACCGAACTATATAACTTTGGAAATATTTTTTTAGGTACTGACCAGATGATGGAGAAATACAAGGCAGTCAGATCACTCAGAAGTTAGAGCTGAATTATATTTTCCTTTTACATCACCTGTTCCTCAAAAAGGCACTTTCAGAAGTACTGGAATGAGAATGCAATGCTGAAGCAGTAGTTCTGAAACACAGAAGTGTTTCAATGATTGCAATAAAAGCCACAGAAATGAAGCACTACATTCAAAAAACTGCCATAGAATGAAAATGGTGTTTTTTCCTCATTTCCCTCAATATCCCATAGGTTAGGGTATTATCCTATGAGTTATCTTTTCAGGAGCTTTTACTCATCATGTTCCACCCACCAAGCAAAAGTCCTAGGCTCCATATTGCAGTTATTTTTTATTTTTGGTGCGTGACACAGTCACTATCTCAGTAGCTGATGCAAGGTTCCCTCTACCAGTGCATTTGTGTAAGGCACAGTGGCCGGGATGTCATGGATGTGAGTTACTCACAGTCGGTGGGCAACAACTAGAATCAGTAAAATCTGTTTACAGCAAGAAACTAGGAGATGAATGCTGGAACAGCTTCCATTTGATTTCCTTTCTTCCAGACTGGCTAGGTGCTAGGTGCATCAGAAACCCCGGAGCGGACAGATGATCTGAAGCCTGCGGACGCACTGGGAGGTTCAGTGAGTGTTGAGCACACCTGAGGAAAGAGAGGCAAGTTTTCTTTTTGGGGAGAGGAGAAATTTAAGTTCATTTCTTCTTCTTGAGTTGGATTGTGGAGGAGAAATTAATTTCTGACTGAGGTATTTACAATAAACATCCACATTTTTCATGTGTCCTGAGTATATCCAAGCAGTGCATTTAATATTCAGCAATAATACGCTTTCAGTTTTTGTCATCTTGCAATTGGGAGCACTGACATCAGAATTCAAACAGAGTATATTTAAATGCTGCTCAACACCATGAGAGGTATTTTTGCAGTAATACTTGAGTTACATGGATTTAATTATTCTCTTGGAGAATTGTCTTTAAAGTTAAATAATATCTGTGCTTCGTTAAAAAAAAAAAAAGCTAAATAAGTACATATTTATTCCATGTGGTTACTGCCATTGCTGCATATCTGTCAAATAAATACACAAACAATTTACTGAGTTAAGAAGGGTTATCCCTAAATAAAGAAAATTATTGTTAGAGTGTTATTTCCAACCAGATTATTATTGTGCATTTATTCTTAACTGCCCTCTGTTGTAGGTTTCATTATGCTGCCAGCTAGAAATGACAGCCTGACAGCTCTGTTGTTTCTCTGGGTCAGTTTTGTCTCAGTTGCTGAATACTCAAACCTCATTAACTTGTTGCCAGGCCTCTGGAGCTGCAGGGATTGATGTCTGCAAATATAACCCATTTAATAATGAGTAGTTTTGCATTAATTTTATTTTTCTGATGGGTTTAGGGGGGAAAAACCACAGCTGAGCATTGGAAGAAGGGGCCGTTGGTCTGGGTACTTCAGTGAGTACTTACATGAGTAATATTTGAGTAATTTTTCACATATATCAGATTTTTGTTCTGCTAAAGGAACTGAATACATTTTCAAGTCACTCAAAAATTTTGGCCTGTATCTAGTCTATTCCATTTTTTGTTGTTTTACTGTCGAGCAGCTGGATTATTAGAACTTCTTCTGCTACTAAACCAGACTCACATATGTATCAGTAAAAATAATCCAGCCTGGCAACAAGTGCTCTGCAGTGGAGTGAGCACCTGTGCCCAAATAAATCTGTGTTTATGCTCAAGGAGCTCCTGGTTATTATTCTATACTCTTTTGCAGCTGCTCCTGAAAGTCAAGTCAGAGCTAAATTTTTATATAGCCATCAAAAGTAATTGAAATTGGAAATGTATCCATGGCTGGCAATGGAGGAATGTGGCTGTGCTTTGTGTGCCTTACTACATCAACAGAAGGAAGAAGTGACAAACCTCCAGTAAAAGCTATAAGGTGAGGCATCCCAAGAGATTTAGCAAGAATAACAACACAGCGCAAAATAATTATTGAGATGACTCCTTCCCTTTGTCCATGGATGTATCTATCTCTGTAGTGTCTATTGCACAGCATATAAAGTAGCAAACACTGAAGACATCTTCCCTTTGAATGTTATCTGCAATTAAAGCAATTACTTAAAAAGAAAGTTAGTTTTAACTTTGAGGCCTGCGTATAGGCTAAGAATTTCTTAAACTTTAGTTGTCGGTTTGAATATTATACAGTTTGATGATATGCAAAATTAGTAGGTGTTTTTCTCCATTAGCATCATATTGCCTGGTGAAAGCTGGACCATGAATGACATTATAATTAGCCAGCATCAGAAGGTTACTTTTGAATAATTTAATATGTATAAAATATATTAATTAAAAAAAAAAGAGGAAGTCTTTGTACTGAAACTCTTGAACTTGTGTTTCAACCATTTTAATAAGCATGGACTAGGAAGTTCCCCCCTAAGTCACAAAAACTACAAGAAGAATGACAGATAACACTATTTAGGAAGAAATTGTGGGGAGGTGGAAGCTAAGTGTGCATCCTTACCTGCAGTTTCTTTCCCAGTCAGGACTGAGGCATCTTGGCAGGACAGTAAAAGAAGGCTCCAACCTTTTACTGCTGAACTGTGCATGTCAGTGGCTATGAACAGCACATCAGCTGTCAAGGCTGTAAATCCAGCACTTCTCACCTTGTAAAGGGAACAACCACATATTCACATTTTGTTTCCAAGGTGATGGATGTAAAACGTATCAAAGCCTTCCACTAAACAAATCAAGGTATTCTTGTGCTGTGCTGCGTAAGTGGTTTAGGTAAGTAACCCTAACCCTTTTCAAGATATTCAAAAAAATTCTGTAAGGAGCGAGTCTGTAGTCTCAGAAGTTCAGGTTTCTGCTCTGCTTGAGCTCTACAAGTTAAAATCACTGAGGGTAGTGTAGACACTGCACTAAAGCAGGAGTTACAGCGCTGAGCAGCACTGACTGCCCCGGGCTGCCTGATGCACATACAGCAGCACAGTCTTGATTTCTCTTTTCCATTATCTTTTGACCTTCTGAATGAAATGGAGTTTGATAGTGAGAAATCTTTATCTTTGACCTAATCCTGCTTCATGCCGTTAGAGTAGAGTTAGCACCAAGTAGTATAAACACATAGAGGGGTCAGAGCATCCCAGCTTAGTCTATGTCTGATTACAGTATAATCATTCTTGGTGGCAATAGCTACTTCTTTATTTGTGTAGGAGTTTGGCTCAATAAATAGCACTGCCATCGTGCAGAAAGGACCTTCAATGTTTTGTAACAATTGTAAACATATCTTTTCAGGTGATTCATAAGCATTCTTAATTCCTTCAAGCACACATGGTTACTGTAGCACAGATTGTTGAAATGACGATTTTTGGATATGACTGCCTAATATTAAGCAATTAAGGGTCAGATTTTTCATGTGAGGTGAACATCTGCAGCTTCTGCTGAATAGCAAAATGTCTGGATTTGACTGGCACTATCCAGGAAAGCCACACTCATTGAAATACCTCATTTCTTCAGGACTGTGTGCATTTTCAGAGTACTTCTTAGGCCATGCAGGCAGAGCTGCCAGGTTTCTTATAAAAGCAGATCTGTCAGTAGGATTCTAATTAGGTACACAAATATATCTTTTTCTTAATGCCCATTTTGTAAATATGTCCCAAGAATAAAGGCTGAAACGCCTTGATAGCTATATATAGTAAAAGGCATGGACACAGCAGGACATAAAGACATAAGGCAATATGGACAAAGAAGCTTTCTTGACAAAAGAAATAAATGGCATATGTAGTTAGAACACCTGAGTGGGGACAGTTTAGATGAAGAAGAAAGATAGGCAAATTAAAACCTAAAAATCACCGAAAATTGGTATAGACTTCCTAGGCAAGTTTTAAAAAGAAAAGAAAGATAAGGAAAGCCTATAAAAAGGATAGATCATTAATCATTGGAAATTCAATTAGTTTATATTGACTGGCTGGAAATTATGGACTTGATAAGGGGTACGTCTTCCTGGAGGAGAGGACTTCATTCTGAAAGATTTTGCAGGCTGCTCAGTAAAAGTGCAGGCTATTTTGTACTTGCTCCTCATATTGCTGGAAAGCAAGACAAGGATGATAAATAAGATAAAAGTTGAGAGTCATGTAGAGTCTAGTGATCTCAATGTCATCAAATGCCCTTGAGGTTATAAATGTGAAAGACAATATCTCAAAATCACTGGACTTTAAAATATAAATAAATAAAAATAGAGAGTGACTGCATGTGGAATGATTTGGAAAAAAAAAATAGTTGATTAAAATCAATTTGGGGTTTGGGAATTTAGTGTGAAAAAGTATCTAGATAGCACAGAAGCAGCCCTGGGAGCTGGCCCTCAAGAGACCTTGTTTAATGAGAAATGGCTGGATTTTTATTCTTCTGGATGGTGTAGTTTGGAAATATTTTTTGTAGTCTCTTGGGAAATATACGAGTCAAACAATTATTTCTCATGAAGGCCTTGTCTTTTGCATCAGAAGGCACTGTTTACTTCCACTGATTCTTTAAATGAGACATTTCAGTGGGAAGGGGAGATTACAATAAAGACTGATACTTCTAGAAAAACAGCGAAAAAAAGGTGTATTCACTGAAAAATTTAATGACTTTGCAGGTCTTCCTGTTAGAATAGGATCAATTTTATCCTTCCAGAAATAATGCACATCTTGAGTTATGTAAAATCAGCAGGTTGAGAAGAATAAAGTAGTAAGGTGTGCATATCACGTGGAAGGCAAGAGGGGGCTCTCTTAAAATAAAATGTCATTGTAATTTCATAGAACAGGGAAGGCTGATGTTTGTCAGGGCTTGTCTAGCTTAAAAGCAGTGTTTGCTGTGATTTTTTTTTTTTCTTTAGCTTTGTTACTCTGGTCTTCAGTGATCTTAGTAAGAGATACTGCTTAGGGAATGTGCAATCTGCCAGATGGCAGGTAGTGGAGTCAAAATTTTCTTTTTTCTCTCAGAATTGCAAAGCAGCTTTATTATGCAGAGACGCCCTGTGTTCCACCTTTTAAAACAATACTTTCTAGTGTTCTGATCTGTGTGTAAGCAACAGCTCAGTGGTTAAATCACTGGAAAATTTTGCTCTTTTTCAGCAGTGATGAAGGAAATTAAGGCCTCTTGTTCTGAGTGAATGAATACTTGTGTTGTTGGGCTATTGATTAGAAATACCAAAGATTCATTCCCAGAAATTCAAGAAATTCTATGGAAGTGGCTTTTTCCTCTTTGCAAAGTGTTTGAAGTGAAAATAAATTTTAAAGTAATATGAGTATTTTATATACCATGTATTTTTTTTTTGTCAATGGCTTATGTTTGGGGAACAATACATAACCTTTTATTAAAATCAGTGGTCCTGACATGCATGCACACACATCACCCCTCTTTATACAAAGAGTAGGCTTGGGGGTGGGTGTAGTTTGGTTTGGGGTTTTGACTCAAGTGTTGAATGGAAGAATCAATTAATCCTCCAAATCTAATGGGCTGCCAAGACACTGATCTGGAGAGAACATGAAATGGAGAGGTTTCGTCTGTGACTTTATAGTCCAAACATTTAATGTATGTTTTTTTGCATTTAAGACAAATTTATTTTTTATTTAGCTAGATGGTTTCCCAGTAACAGCAGAGTGTAATTGTTTCTTTCAGAAACCAAAAGCTTCCTGCTGCGAGCCATTTACTCGTTTCAAAATGCTGCCTGGAACTTTGGCCTCAGCCTACAGTGACATCTGAGGAGTTTCACATTGCAAATTACATCAGCTTCCTATTCAGTGTTTGGCAGGACATTAATGTACACGTGTCTCAAGATGTTTGCTTTTGCAACTTACTTTAAAGAAGTTTGACAAGGCAATTCTAACTCAGAGGAGGAACAGTTCAGGTGGAGGGCTCAGGGAAGAGCCAATCATATTTCCTTAAGGTAAACTGATGGTTAAAGAGACATAAAATACAATTAGACACAGTCAAAATAACAGATATTCCCAATAACAGAACTTTTAGTTTTCATGGATAGTGAACAATACTCTAAAAATCTTTTTCTAGAGTTTGTAGGATAAAATCTGAAAAAGCATCTTGGATTTTCCAATTTGATGCTGAAGTCTTTGGTAGAAAAGAAATTTACGTAGTTTTCAGTATCTAAGCCTGTAAAAACACAAAGAAAAGAATAAATTGAGCAGTTATATCAGAAATTTTTCACTGTTTTTGGTTGATATCATGACAATTTCTTCACCATTTATCAGATCAGATTAATTTTGCAAATTAACCTGTGGTACTACAGAATGTGGATTATCTTAATTATAGAAATGTGGTTTCCATTACTATTCCATTATTATACCATCCTATTTATGACATTATGGTAATAATTACAGGGTATAATTTTCACTGATATCATCACACCCCAAATTGCTCATTCTGCTGCACATTATTTCATAGAAGCTGTTAGGTGCACCTGCTTAGAATGTATACTGCAAAGTTAAACAATATTTCAAGGAGAGATTAAAAATTAGAATGTCTAGAAATGATTAATTGACGGTGTCTAGATGCAATGGTGATAGGCTCAAAAAGGCATCTATAATGGTGAACTTTGGTGTAAAACATGATAGTATTCACCTTTCCCACTGTTTCTCATTGAAAATTAATTATTTAACTTGGGTAAACTAGTTCAGTTCATTTTCAAAGATGAACTCCCCAGTAAAACCTTCCTCAGTTTTCTCTTTCATAGCTTGAACACCAGTCCATGCAATTTTACCCAGCCAGGGCATGCCCACACAGGTGAGTTAAATTCTTTGCAGTTGTATTGGAGAGTGCTGGAAACAGTAGAAAATAACAACTACTAAGCAGCCTTGTGCTAGGGCAGCACTGTGGTGTGCTCACAAATTATGCTTTCTGTGAGGATAAGGAAGAGTTTGATGTCTTTTGGTTTAGCCCAAGTGACTGTGATCATGAAATAGAGATGTCACAGAGCTTTAGCTGCTGCACTATCAGCCAGTGCTTTGCAGATTTGTTCAAGTTCTGGCTTTTCTGATTTGAACAGATTCCATGTTTTACTCAATTCATCTCAAAACTGCTCATTCTTTTGCACTCTTTAGTAGCCACTGATGCTTCCTCAACCTGAATTATTTTGCCGTGAAATGTCCCAGGTTCACTAAATGTTGACTGTAACAGCTTAAAAAGCCAAAACTGTTGTCACATCACGACCCTTTATGAGTGCTTGTTTTAAAGGGACATTATGGCTTCTCAAAAACCTCACACAGAAGCAGCAAGGAGTATATTTTCAACTGTGGGCAAGGCATGATAGTAATTTTGAGAACTAAAATTTGAGCTAGTCCCTGGCACCACAGGAATGCCAGTCATTTCTTGCAGCGGGCAATTAATATGCATGAGTCTAGAATCCTCTCTGGGTTTGTGTGATAAAACACCATGAAGTTGATTGGACTGCTTTTCCCTTGCAAAGTGTAGCTTCCCTTTGATTCTGAGGGAAGTCCTAACTCTGATTATGAGGTCCTGCACAAATCCTCAGGGGAGGTAAGCAGAGGTCCCTGTGCGTTGTGTCTGTCATAATTTTCTTATAACGACTCTATTATGGATAATTCCCTGGAAGTCAGCTGTAAAGCTCAGCAGGTCCCCTTCTGATATCTTTCACATTTTTGGGTAATTAACTGAGCTGTTTGAACAACAGAAACTTTATAATGTTCAGCAGTAGGAGTCTCGCTGCTGATCAGCTTTACCTTCATCAGCACTTGTCATTTTAACACTTGAAGGGTAATGTTTCAGGATGAATATAATCTTCAGCAGGAAAATAAAAGATTTTAAATGTACAGGAAAATAAGGGCTTCAATAAATTTGTTATGCAGACTCTAATACTCCTTCTGTTGCGTTGCTCATGTACTCTGTGCTGCTGCCTTAAGAAGGATTTAGTCATCCTTGTATCTCCACAAAACAGGCTTTGCTTCATTGCAATGGAAAAACAAGTAAAGAATCCACACAAATGTGTCCCTGACATCCTGAGAAATGGTAAGCAGGAAACCTTCATGCTGATCACAGCAGTCTCACTCAGACAAAACTTAATTTGTTTAGAAACAGTAAAATTAGATTGCTTCTTATTTTTTCTTCATTTCTTTTAATAGTTAAAAATTACCCAAGTGCCAAGCCTCTCTGCATGTCTCAAACAAGCAAAGTTGTTGGTTTTTACTGAAATTCAGATCTATAGGACACTGAAATGTGATTCTAATTGACATTTATTTATTATCTGACTGCCACAAAGACTCCTTGTAATTAAGAGTGGTTCGTAAATCACAGGGCACTACTTAGTGGCCTGAAAGGTTGTTGCAGTAGAAAATTACTAATTACAATGAGGTGTTCTTTTGAGATGACTAAATGTAACTAGAATAAGAAATATATTTTAAAATATAGCAAAAGCAACATATGCACAGTGGTTAGAAATATCCACACTTATTGAAGCAATTTAATCTAACTTTAATGACCTACAGTTCAACTACCAAAATGATCTTCAAAGGTTATTTTATTCATTATTCTTAAGTTTCTGGATGCATGGAGGCCTAAAGAACATAAATATAACCTGACAGAATACTGTAAGTTTTAAAAAAGAAAATTCTCTGTACTGAGATAATTCATTACATCCCGGTCGAAAACATTTCCATGGATGAGCTTGTAAGAATAGGCATTGATTCCCATGAGATTCATACTGATGGGGTTACAATGCACTACATTAGGTCAGGTTGGTGTTTGCCTTCTGAAGAGAAGTGTTCAGCATTTGCTTCCTTTCCCCTCGTGACCCCCACAGCTCGGGTAAGAGCAAGCACAACAAATGTTGTGTTATGTCAGAGTGACTGATAGCAGAGAGGCTGTTCTAAGCCATTCTTAGCACAAAATAGGCTGCTTTCTGTGAGATAAGTAGAATGCCTTTTCAGCTAAAGAGGTGCCAGTTTCTCTAGGTCTTTATGCTCCTCTGAGATGTGAACTTATTCTTTAACAATACAAGCAATGTCTAGGCTTGTTAGCGTAGCCTCCCATGATAATATTTCTTTATCCTAATAAAGTGAAAGAATATGTAGTATAGTAAGTCACTCTACACCCATGTTAACTTAAATATTTCATTAAGACAGGGGCCATTCAACTGTATCTGCAGTTAGATAAAACAAAACTCTGTGTTAAGCATATCAGGATTTTCTCTGACATCTTTCTCATATTGCTTTACATATTCTTTTGTAATACTTAAAGAATATCTCTCTAGGTTTTACTGATCTCTTTCTTATACATGCCTTCTGCTAGAACTGTCTCTGCAATGCACAACTCTAAAACAAACAAAAAAAATTGATATACTGAAAGACTTTAATCACCTACTAGAGCTTAGATAAGCCAATATTAAAACACATTTAGGCACGAACAACTAATAACTAATAACTGAAAGAAATTACATGCAGCTTGAGAAACCATTTCTTAATTGTTACTCATTAAAATAAATTATGGTATAATACCCCATTTACAATGCTGAAAATAGAATATAGCAGCAGTTGTTCTGTCAATTCATCTTTCATTTTAGCTTTTTATGGCAGTTATGTTTTTGAAAATAATTTGTCCTAATCAGATGGTGTTATATTTTACCAGCTAATAGCTACACCTCCTTGCAAGCATATCCTCAGAGAGGCATTGGCTTAAACATTAGAACTTACACTTATTAGAGCTAATTGAATGTTATTGTACCGAACATAAGGAGTTGTTACTGTGGTTCAAATAATCTGCAGATCTTTACAGTTGTATTGCTATCTACAGCTTTATTTACTGTAGGCCATACAGGATTATTATAGAGAGCTGATTTAGGAAAAATTAACTGAACAGAGACATAGGATAAAGAACAAATACTTTGTTATTACCGTAGTGAAGGTTCAGCTGATTCAGTGAATGTGGCTTTTGGATCAACTGTAGGGAATCTTGGTGCTGCTCCTGTGGATCTTCAGCTGGATGCCTCATCTGTAACTCGGGACACCTGGACCCAAAGAAGGAGAGAAAACCACCAAAATGGGAGCATGCTGGTCATCCACCGTTCCCAAATAGTATGAGTCCTTTAGGACTTGGCCTGATTAATGTGAAGCTTTTGCTTGAATTCACTAACTCATAAGGACTCAAATATAAAACAAATTTTGGTTTTCTTGCAATCCAGTCACAATTTACTACTTCCTTTCTTTGTTGTTAAACCAATGTCTCAGGTGCCAACACCATAAGCACACAGGGAAAAAAGGTTTTCGTTTTAATCTAAAATTAAATAAATAATTTCAATTATATTATCTATATTTCAAGAATATTATTCTAACCTTATTTTATCTTTCTCATGGCTTAATTCTCAATTTAGTTAATTCCATTGTCTCGAGATGGTTCTGTAGAGGATAACTACAGCTTAAATTATGGAGATGTCTACTCTGTGGAGTGGAATCAGAGAATTCTGATTTCAGAGACTGAGCTGACAGAAAATATGACTGAAAATCTTCCAACGTCTGTAGCTAAGCTTCTCCTTTATTGGACTTATTTATGTTTATTAGCTAGCATTTGGCACCTACAGGAATGGCTATAAAGTTGTTCTAATGGGTTTCCAAAACAGCTGCTCCACAAGTGGAGCTGGGGATGTTGGAAGAAGCTTGCTGTCCTCTGCTCCTCCTTTTACCATGATCTCTGCTTATTATAGGCATGATTGCACTAGTAACTCTGCCCTGCAAAGCATTGACTTTGGGGGCTAATAAATGCTTTCCTGTTTTCACCCCAGCTTTAAATATTTGTCTCTGTTGGCCTTTGAAAAAGTGGGTGCCCTTCAGGAATGTGTGGCATACAAATAATTAGTGCTTGTCAAGGGAGGGAAAAGGAGAAAGGTGAGAAATGCAGTGCACATCTAAAATTAAATTAGGGGTTAGAGACATTTGGATAAAAACACAGAAATGTAAAGGTTACAAAAAATTTTCTATTTTCAGTGACATTGTAAACTAGAGTTTGCCTCTTGCTTCTGTTTTTTTTGGAGAAGGCTGCACTACTCAGCTGTACAAGTAAATTTTTTAGGCTGCACTTTAGAGACTTAATACAGTAGAATATCTATCTCTTTTATTCACTTATTGTTTCTCTGAGGGGTTGCTTCAAAAGGAAGTAAAACCCCTTTATACCACAAACCCTCTGTCATAGAAGTTATCTCCTTCCATCCATAGTACTACTTTACAGGCTGAAATAAGAAGTCGATAAAAAGAGTTGGTACCATTAGATGAACCCTCTAAATCTCTTTTTTCCCGGGGAAAGGGAATTGGGGGAAGAAGGTCATTGTTGTTTATTTTAGAAGTTATTAAACCCTTGTTTTATTTGTGTTCAGTACAGATTACTGAGACTTAAAAGTTTGGAAGCCTGGAAAGAAAAGGGAAAGCCAGGAAAAATACAGGCAAGAAAGAGAGAAGAAATGAAGTAAAATAGAGAGGAATACAGTAAGAAGATGAGGTAAAAAAAAAGTCATGAGTGCATCTATGTCAGTGTGAATTATTAAAACACTTCTCTCTCTTCTCAGAATTATTCCCAAACTTTCTGTTATGTGAATATGAAATGTACGAATTATCATAATGAAAAATTAGGGCTGATCCCCAGCTGCACCATTCCTGGTGTCAAAGCTATGTGGTATGCTCTTTAGTTACACTAAATCTTCACCATTTTTTCCACAAATTTGTTATGTTGTGTAGTGCATTGGATAAGACAAAGATCACAGGATTGTTGAGGTTCATCGTCGTGAATGACTTCCATTGCTATACACGCACAATTCTTTTTTATTCTTTATTATATTGCTATTCTTTTTCTTAATGGAGGCTCAAAGTGATTGAGGCTGGAACTATGATTTTCCCTTTAAATATCTGACCTGAGACACACAGGATCTGAATTTTTGGGCATGCCATGTCCTGCTAATGAGCTTTCAGCTACATCAGGTTTTCTGGGCAGGTAGGACTCTTGTCTTTTCTGTTTGAGATACAGACTGCATTTCTTTGAGTACAAAATGCAATATAGGCAGCCTCCTTCTACATCTCATTGTGATCCATCAGCTGAGCACATAGAGAATTCCCAATTACAAATGCTGTCCTTCACCCTGTGACCCACACAAAAGCATAGCTTTGGCTCTGGATCACCTCCCTGTTGCTTGTGCAAGCAGTCAGAAAATAAACTGCTGTGCATAAGGCTGTGGAGGAGTCCTCTCTTTTTAATCTCTTTTCGCAAGAAGTTCCCCGCTTCTCCAAGGAGGAAAGTGGTTGATGTTAGGTCCTCAGATCTAAACAACTGCCTACTGAGCTCCGCACGCACTGTTTTAGCAAAGTCAGTATTTTGACTTTCATGTATTCAGGATACAAGTGTTTTTGACTTAGTTCTAGCTATTGGCCTTTAGATCTTTAGAAAACCAGACTTCAAACCTCTGAAGTAGAGCAACGTAAAAGGAGGCATTTGAAGTAGCCACTAGAGGAAAAGTGGGATTTAAATTAATTCCTCGAACCAAAGAGTAACTGTACAATAGAAAGAAGGTATTTTGCACACATACACATATTTTTCATTATTGCTATCTAACCAGAAGTTAATTCTTTCCCTTTCTTGATTACTAAGCCAAAAATGCTATCCCAACACCATAGTCCTGGCTCATCACACTCCTGTGTCTGATTTCTTCATGTGCTCCATTCAGATCAGAGATGGAAAAAACCTGTTTTTCATTGCCTTGACAGGTCGTCATCCAGTTCCTGGGGTGAATGGTAGCATGATGCCAGTTTAACAGGTAAGGAATTGTTTACATTTCTAGTAACTTTAGTTGAATATGTTAAATTAATAGACACATTCCAAGACAAATAACACCAAGATTCCAGTCCAGAAAAAAATGTATTTCAAAATCACTTGGTATCTATACCCAGATTTAACTGCTTCAGAAATGAGATTGAACAGGTATCTGCAAACCTTATCTTTGACCCTGTGTCTATATAGGCTCTACAGCACTAAAGAAAACATTCAAATACTGTTTTTAATGCTAGAATTTGCTTTTTTAGATATTAGGTTGCAAGCAGCATTTTGTAGAGCAGCTAAAAGGAAACCTCAGCATACAGCATTCCTTGCTTTTGCAGCCCTGGGGTTTAAATGGAAGAAAATATTTGACCTCTTCTTTACAATTTTTATTGCTGCTAGAGAAACATTCCATATCTGTTAGATATATGGCATTGGTTTAGACAGAAAACCAGCTTGGAGAAAGCAAAATTCTGGCTTTTCCTTTCTTTTTAACATATCTTTATGGCATATTTACTGTATAACCAGTAGATACTTTGCCAAGTTAGGATTAGGATGGAAAAAATAAGGTTCTGTGAAACCAAAGACCAAGGGCTTATTCAAGTAAGAACTTGGCTGGTACCCCTCCAGGGAACTGCAAAGTATTACTAAGCTATAGATGCTGCAGGAAGGATAAAAATCCTTATGGAAAACAGCTCCCTACTTGAATAAAAAGGGCAGTTGATTGGGGCAGTAGAAATATTGAAACCACTGTACAGTATAACTCAGATTGTACTACTGTTATAAAATAGTATTAAAGCAAATCTAAATTGTAAATTGACTTTCTGTCCATCCAAAAAACAAACAAAATCAAGCAAGCAAGCAAACAATCCCCCCAACCCCAAAGAACCAAACTAAAAACCCTAAAAGCAAAACAAAACAAAACAAAAAAACCCAAACCAAAAAACCACCACCACCAAAAAAAAAATCAACCTTACAACATGATTTGGATATTATGCTGGTGCCACTTTTTCGCATCCCCTTTGCAATTGGAGCTGGCAGAGCAGAGGTTGTAATTTCACAATGTTGCCATCTGCAGACATTCCCCCTTTAATAATGGAGAAATTCTGGTTATTAGAATACACTGAGCTCACATTATCGGCCCTCCTGTTGGTAGGTTCTGCTATCTTCCACAGAACAGGAGCGGAGCTTTCTTTCCCTCCTACTGCACATTCTTTTTCTGTGGGTGCTCTTCCACACACAAATCTTCCTACTGCTGCTTAACAGAAAATGTTTCCAAAAAACCACTTTTTTTTCTTTAAATTATGTGTTATTGGAAAGGTAAGCACACACAAAAAAGAAAATCAAACTCCTCTCTAATCTTACTGCAATAGGCCTTTAAGTGCTTTTATAATTTCAGTACTGAAAAACAAATGTTAATATTACAGTAACCTGAGTTTAACCTCAGAACGTTGCTGTAAGGGGCAAATATATCATTATCTCCATTTACTAGTGTAGCCTGAAGCGTAGATAGATTTTTGTGTGTCTGGCCCAAGGTCATGTAGCAATGCTTTAGCAGAAGTATAATTAGATGCAAGATCTCCTGAGTTCTAGTCTAATATTTAATAGTTGTCCTTTCTGTGCTCTTAATGGCAATGGGAGGCATTTATACTTACCTAGGAGAACACTAGCCTGAAGAAATGGTTCTTTTCCAAGAATGGCAGAAAAGAATTTTGTACTGTCTGTGATGGCTTTTCTCGACCTCAGCACACAGTTAGCTAAATTTGTCTGGGTTTAAACTCAGTAATGAAAAAGTCAAGGAGGTTGCAAAGTGCAATTCAGCAGTGCTGGTACAGACAGCATTGTGAGGTTCCAGCTTGCTGTTGCTTCAGTGTTCTGAGTCATATGTATTCTGTTTAAAAATAGAGAGGAATTTTCCTCCTGTTGTTTTTGGCTGCTGGCCTTTTATCAGTCCATTTTAGCGATAAAAAGTCAAGCTGGGTACTGGTGGTGTACCCATCAACAGTGTGTGTGATACTTTCTGAAGTCAGCTAATTTTCTTCTGGGCCGCAAAAGGTAAAACGCCTTCTTGCTCTTCCGAAAGGTAAGAGAGAAGAGAAACACAATTAGTCAGCGTCCGAAAGATGTGGCAATAGATGAGATCAGAGAAGGAGATTTGTTCATTGTTTTTCCCTTGTTTTCTATTGTCAATATTATTTGTTTGTTTTCTGTAGCAGAGCAGTGCTTCCAAGGCCTTTGTTCTGTGAGAGCTGGCAGAGCACAGGGGGGCACTTCACCCACTTCTTCATTTATTTTACCTCCATGTGGTCCCACTGTGGGCTGAACTAAAACTCCCAAAACTCAAATATGTGTTTTTGGTATTTATCCTTCTGATGCCTGTGTTCTTCATGAAAATGAACACTTTGTGTGCCAAAGATGTACATGCAGGGATGTCACAAAAGGATTCAGAACTTCAGTCAAAATTTTATGGGAAAAATAAAATCAATCTTAGAGGGGCAAAATAGTGCTTTGAAGCCTCACTAAGTTGCTTAAAATAAAACAGCTGCAAAGTCTCTCTATATCACAGAAATATCTTTGTATTGCAAAAGATTATCAGTTACATGGAAATTAGATCTTCTATTCAAACATAGCAAGTGATGCAGTGACCTAGTGACACTGAGCATAAAAACATCTGTATAAGATCTTTCTGAGATGTGAGGCAGTATGAAATGGTGGGTTTGTTGTTGATTTTTATTTTTTTCCATTGTTTCAGTGCCACATGACTAAATTTAAGTTCACTGCTATTCCAAAATGTCTCTCTTCATGAAAATTAGCAATGGTGACAAAGACAGGAATCAAGCTCTTTACATAAGACACATGCTGTAAACCAAATACAGGTTGTTAAAACCTTGTTGCTAATAAAACTCCACAGGAAAAAGGTGAATGAACCAAATTATTTGTCCTTCCTGAATCAAGAAAAGACATAATTCTTAGTAATGTCAACCAATAGATGGCAGCAGCATCTTTATAATGAATTACTTTTTTAGCAAGTACAGAGACATTTAGGATGAATTTCAGCTTCTGCCTGACAATTGTCAAAAGAAATATGATACTTTTTCTTTTAAGAAGTAGCTTTATAGGAAAACATAGCAAAGTGCATTTTTTCTAATGGACTTTCATCAGTTCTACTTAATACAATCAAAATTTCATTCACAATAATGAAGTGTTGCTATTCACACTAATCAGGAGGAAAAAGTACAGGTTGAAGGGTTTGAAATGGTCACTGATTCATGACTGCACAAGACCTTGTTTCTCTTTTTTGAACAAAAGCTGAAAGAGGAAATCTCAGTCCCATGATGAGTTAGGAATATGTCTGCACACAATGCATGCACATATGAATGCACATGGGTATGTGCACACACACAAGCGCGCACTCTTCTAGCTGTCAATTGCCAAAAAAAAAAAATTGTAGGAAAAAGCGTTTTAAATATACTTTTGTTGCATAGCTTTTACTTAAGGAAGAAAAATGAATAGATCTGTATATGAATGCATGTTCTCATGCTAGGAAAAATGAATCTACATAGACAAAGATGAACACTAAAATCATGAACATGTCAAGATCAAATATAACTTCATTGACAAATAATTCCAATATTTGACAACAATTGTTTTCTAATTTAGAGGAAAACTAAAAGTTAGGGAAATGATTTTCAAATTTTGTTTTAAGAAAAGACTTCAAACTCATTGACCATTTTGAATGCCAGCACTGTTATATTTAGAGCAAAAAATATATCCTGTTTGGGAAGTAAAAGGTTGCTGATCACTTTCAGAAAAATCTCCTCTTTCTCAGTTTGAAAATGTCATTAATTCATTAGATGCCTATTTACCAGATGTAAATATTATGGGTGCTCATAATTCCTGATTATAAAAATAACAGAACGTGGTCACCAGAATCACCTCACCACAACCACAGACCAGAGTGTTGTTTATTTTCTCAGCAATAACAAGACTGTTTAAGGTAAACAGTCATCAAAATGATCCTGCTTACACTTCTAGAAAATACGCTGTGTATCTTTACATGTTTCTTTATGGTTTCTAGAATAGATTGGCATTTCTTTAAAGACAGTAAAATAAATTAAACTTTAATTTGAAAATTATATAACTCTCTATTAGAAGACCAGAGCTTTCTCTTCAGCATATCCTGTGACATTTTATGTCCTTCTCTCACTAAAATACCTTGACTTTCAACAGGGCACTTTGCATTAAACAGAGAAACCCCTGTGCACGCATAATTACACACAGTTGTTAATTATTGTAAGCAGTTCATGATTTTGAAATAATTAAAACCATGAAATCCATTCTGCAATACTGTTCTTATTTAAAAGAGGAATTTTAAAATTAGGATAATTAAGGTGAAAATATCATAACCTCCTCTCTTATTGACAAGTTAAATCACATAAAGTGAGAGTTGGCTGAATTATCTGTTCTTTAGAGATATTCTCTAAAAAATGGTGAGTTATGGTTCAGATTGATGTATGATGCCTAGTTAGTTGTGTATGGAATTGCTGTGCAATGATTGTAGCAACACCTAAACTAATAGCTGGTATATGTTAAATTATTAACTTTTGAATATAAGCATAAGATACGAAAAGAGCAACGGGGAGGCAAATGAAATTAGGATTTGTGAAATTTTACAAATATATGGTTGGAAACTTAACGGCCATTCATTTTCTATGCCCATCTTCTAGGAAAGGTATGGTAAAATTACTACTAAGCAGTTGCAATGGTAGAGCAAAAGAGCTTTCATACAGGAGGAGACTACAGTTCTTTAAGGAAGGAAAGGGCAGGACATGAGCAGATGCACGTGGGGACTATTTACAAATGTCCTTGCCTGGTTAGATTGCCTCCCCAGGAGGTCCTTAAATGAAAACCATGCAGAAAGTGGTAAACCCCCTTTTTTTCTCAGTTCAAGGTCTGTACCTTCACTGATGAATCTTCCAGACATAATGTAGCATTCTATTTGTACAAAAAAAAAAAAAGTGAGAGTGATTGCTTTGATTGGCATCAATCCCACCAAATTTTGAGTACTTAATTGAAGCTCCTAATTAGCAGTGTAGTTGTCCTAGGTTCTTGTATAAATCAATAGAGAGAAGCTTCTGGAGGGCAATTCAGGCCTTCCATTAATTCAGCCACTGCAGGATAAGCAGCCTTTCTCCACCAAGTCTTGATCATATTTTTACTAACAAATGGTTGTTATCTTTTTTCATGTTATAGGGGTAAGGGTAGACACTTAGTTTTGAATACCAGACTCCTAAAGTGGTTCATTTTTTATTTTCATGCCATGGAAGAATTTTTTATTTCCTTTGTCTGCCTTTTCTACCATTCTTTACGTTGTCGTGCTCTTAATGTTTGGGTGAATATACAGGAATCAAAACTCTGATTTAGAACATGATTTCCAAGGAGGAAAAAAAAAAGAATGTAAAAAATGTTACAGTCCTTTAAAATATCTGAAGAAGTCCAGTCCTTTCTTGAAGATCTTTAAATGGTGGCATGAAAGGTAATGCATACCTACTCTCTGCCTTGAACTGAATTCTCTCATAATATTTCTTAAAGTAATGTACATTTCTTCTTGTTTTTCTAGAAGTCTTGTCATTCTGGGTTTTATATGCACACTGAATTCTCTCCCATTCCCAAACACAACTTCACTGCAGATAATGACCTGTGATGGATTCATTTCTTATTTTTGAGCAATTAATTTACACATTTCTTGCGTTCCCTACTTCAAATTCCCTGCTGGTATCAAAGCCTAGAGAGCCTTAGACCTGAAGACTGGAACTGCAGACAGACTTGACAAGATACTGACATCCGTCTCAGCTGAATGTTCAGCTGGTGAGATCACAGATTTTTTGTTCCCCACCTTTAGTACAGAAAAAGTAGTACTTCAGTTTTGATGTGAGGGTTTTGAATCGGTTGGACCAGGCTGGGCTTTCACTCTCAGGCCTAGTTCAGGTTGCTTGAAGTGGTCCAGGCATATCTTTTCCCTTAACAAAAGAGACAGAGCATTATTTTCTAGGTGCCCGAAGGGTTGGCTGTCTGAGTCACAAGCCAACCCATGTAATCAGGTTCAGAACTTAATAGCATTCAGATGAACAAGGACGCAGACTGCAGGATAAGAGAAAGTCAAAGGCACATAACAGCTCACTTCAGCTCTGCCATCATACTTGTATTTATTATTTTTCAGGATGTCATAGTCCAGCATTTATAAAATTTAAATATTAATTTTAGAAGTCTTAATTATAGCAACCAGAATAGTTCTGCTTAAAATGTTCTCAAAAATAACATAGCAAGAAGCTATTAGCAATTTACCTGATTGAGGAACAGGTAGAGGTTTAATTAGAAATGGAAAATACAGTTTGTTCCTATTTACATAGTAAGTAGGAAAGGAATTTGCTCATTTAGGGGAAGTTTTTGCTTGTTTTTCATTACTGAAATAATAGGTTATCAACAAACTCACAAAAAATAATGTTCAATGGATGAAGACAAACATACGATTTGCATTGAGATATTCTGGATTCTTGTCTATTTTGTTTTTCTGTAAATATCAGGTAAACAAATTGTAGTATGTAAACAAAGTCTTTTAACACTCATCCCTTTTTTGATACATGAAAATAACACGATGTACTAATTTGTTTCTCAGTGGAAATCTAATTTTAATCACGTCCTTCACTGGCAAGTAAACCATTTGTAGTTTTCTATTTTTGTCTCAAACAGTGGTTGTGTAATGAAATTCCAGTGAGATTTCCTCTCTTCCCATGGCTGCTATGGAGCTCTTCATACTGACTCCCAACAGCAACCCAACTGAAATGTATTGCTCCTGGTTTCAATGTTATTACTAGCAGCATAAGGCCAGAAGACCATGCTATCATAAATACAGAAAAGATAAGGTTCATTGATAATTAAGGTGGAATGGAGAGGCTGAAGTTGTGATCTGATCAAGCTGGGGCAGCTCCCATAGATACTTCTGAGGAGACATCACATTATAAGTAGATCAAATAAAAAAAAGAATGTCTGCTCCACATTTTATGAGACTCCTATAAAATTCAAATGATTTGTTCTACATCCCAGGGAGGAACACTTCTTGATTTTTAACTACACTGTTTCAGTTAATTGAGATATTTTTCCTCTTTCATGCCCTATATTGAACTTAGTCATTTTCCTCTTGTCTTTAAGGAGTAAGGACACGAGTTCTTGTTCTCTGTCTCTTCTTTTCCCCTTTTCTTTTCTCCACCCCCGGTTTTCAGGACTTACCTTTCAGGATGTCATTCACAACCCAATGACTCTTTCTTTGAGCAACCGAAGTTATTATATGTCTGAGCTGGTGTGAGAACTGTTACAGTTCTTCCCATTAGTCTTAATTTACCTTTGATGCATACAGGGAAACTGTTTTATGATAAAAACCTTGTATCCATCTATCCGGTATAGATGTTTGCAGTACAGTGGAGAGAACACTGAGAAGTACTATAAAAATTGGTGTTCGGTGCTCTCTCAAAAAGATGCATATTTATTTACCCATACTGTCCAAAGAGAAACTCTACTTGAAGGAAAATGGTTTTATTATTCTGAGAGAATTTCCTTTTTAAAAGATTCAATACAGTGGGTTGAGGCTAGAAAAAAAGAAGATCAAGCAGATTAAATTCTTTGTAGCTTGCCAATGTTATTATTTTCCTGAGATTGGGATTCAAGTTGTAGTTTGTTCTGGGAAATAAGCACTACACGCAAGGTAGAATAAGACTTGCAGAATGTGGAAAACAGTAAGGGCGGGGGGACGACTCTGGAAAGTGGAAAACTGAGGTTCATTCTTCAAAATTAAATCAGCTCATTTGTGTGCTAACAATAAACAGCTGGGCTTTAGCATTGCTTTGGTTCATCATGGCCATAAATTTTCTTCTGGACATGAGATGTTTGGTGGATCTTAGTGGTTGAGTTTCTCCATGAATGAATAATTTCTGATGAAAACGTTTAACTGGAGAGTTTCTGACTGTCTGAAGACACTAGAGGGGGTTACTTCAGGGCTGTACAATATCAGTGTGCAACCCAACAACCTTGATCATGCCCCTCCCTTAAAAGAACTGTGGTCACTTGTTTTTTTTTTTCTGCAGTTGAATTAATCAGCAAAGATTCAGTGGAAATGGTGGCAGTAAATTGCCTAAGCTATGTATTGCCCCAAGCCTGGTCTAAATTAATCTTCTCTGAGCTGTGTGTCCTGAATTTAGATCACCATACTGGCCTTTCCTGTAAATATTGTGGAAAATGTAGAATACAAATACCATGTGAAATACAGCATCAAAATAAATGATCTGTTGCCTCATCTTTAACACAAAACTTGCCTCATGAAAATTGAAGGAGGCTTTCATGCTTTTGGAAATGGCTTCTAATGATCCCTCATAAATTAATCCCTCTTTATGGAAGTAGAAACCAAGTGAACATTGTTGATTGCTATCAAAAAGTGGTGTGCTGTACAATTTACATCACTGGCCAGAAAATTGCATCAGGACTGACAATGCTGCATCTGTTACCAAGATTAGTTTACAAAGCTCTCATTTAGGGTAGATTTCTATTTTATACAGGTGTTGAAACAACTCAGCAATGAAAATAGGGTAAATATACCATCAAAAATAAAAAAGAAATAGTCACCAAACCCCGAATGGCTTTCTCTGACAGTGCTTGAATGTACCATCTGTTTCCATTGCATTATAAATTTATATAGAAAATTGCTATGCAGTGCTGTTTCTGGGTAGCTTCTCATTTGCATTTGCTTTTGTTAAAAAATGGGCCCAACTGAAAACCATCAGGCTGAAACCCGCTGGACTTTGGAAGGCAGTGCTCAAACCAGCCTGGGGTGTTTCAGCCTGAACCTGGATCCACAGCTGAGTGGTGCGTCTGCCCACACGTGTATCACGTGTCAAAACACAGCCTTGCATCCAGGCACCACATGGCTCATCACATGCTCAGGCTCCTGGGCCAAACTGTCCACTTTTACTTAGCACTTCAACAACCGGCTCATGATGATGACACAAGGCCTACCACCCAGCTTCCTTAAATAACCACATAAGCATTTGACTCGGGTGGCTAATGTGCAGTAGGAGCGATAAGGACACTTCCAAAGAGAACCAAGAATACAGACTCAGTTGTCCTTGATTTGCTCCGTGCAGTAAAATTAAATCACTGGAATACAGCAGGATAACCATTTGCTATGGCCATGATTGTGATTAATCTCAATGTAAATCACCATCCAAAGCAGCCTTTCATCCTGTGGCTGGAGGAAACCGAGTTACAGCTTTCTAACCCGGTAAAACAGTCCAAGTCACTTGCAGGCAGAAATGGAAAAGCCAGAGAGCTTGTCAAATCTAAGTTGGTGACATATTGTCTCTGTTGGACTCAGTGCTGGGCAAGAGCAGATGTAAATGAAACTCCTCCTCAATATCCACTTTGTTCCCGGCATTATCAGTTTTGGATAGGCTTAAAAGACAAAAGATGCAGAGCCAGCTCCAAAAGGTAGGTGTCTATGGTGGACATGTCTGTCCCCATGAGGAGATGTCTTTGTGGAGCAAGCATTTTTATGATTTTTCTTCACAGCACAAGGAGCTTTGGATGTCTATTCCAAAAAGCAACAGCTGTATTTCCTGTCCTCTAATAAAACTGAAATAAGATTTTTAAAATTTGGTTTAGTTGTCTCCATTCATCACTAACTTTATGGGCTTCTGAAAGGAAGAGGAAGGAGAATTCAGCAAAGATTGAATTTGCTTAGAGAAAATTTTTGCTGTACTATTTGAGCATGCTATTGTGTAGAGGTGCAAGAATCAGGGCAAATGCAAAGCTTCTTGTGCTCTCTATTTGTATTTTTGGTACCTAGAAAATTTATTCAAAGATACAATCAAGGCAAAGTTAAACCCCTCTTATGTCTCTGGGATGCAAAGGATTGTGTGCACGATTGCTGAGAGACATGGCAGTAACATCCACTCCTCTGCAGACCAGTAGGAAATGTAATTTTGACAGCAGGCTGGTGATATACATGAGATGTGGGCTCCTGCTGGCTTACCAGAAGAAAATCTGGATCCATCATTCCATATTCTGGGTTTAAATAGCAGCCTGGCAGTCACTGGGCCTCAGACCCCGCTTGTGCCTCCAAGGTGGGCAGGACAAGTAAGGAAAATGTTCATTTGCCATTCCCATGTTCTCCATCTTCTGTCTGTGTAGACCTTAAACACCTGACTTCTGTGTTGTTATAGTGTAATATTGAATTATATGTGGTAATGTGAAAATCCAGATAAATGTATAAATAACAGATATGTGAAATTCACTCCTTTACATTCAGTAAGAGATGCTGGCGACTTCTCTATATTATTTGTTAATGAACTGCAATTTTTCCTTGTAAAATTCTCAACTGGCATTTACTTGTTGATCAAGACACTACTTTTTAACATTTTGAGGTCATATTCACCAAAAATTTGGTATTAATGGATTTACATTTTTTTCTCTGCAGTGCCAGGCCTCACTGATAGATTTCCAGAGAAGGAAGAGATCAAAATTAATATATTAATTGAGAAACTGCAGAATTAAGCCTACTATGCATTTACTCCAAAGAACCTGAAAGGATAGAAGGCAGCGAATCTGGAAGCAGGAATATGGTAAATACAAGGTAAATTCAGCATTTGTTGTAGATATGTAATGTTACAAATTATAGTGGATAAATTGGTAGTATAATTTAGCCACAGGTTTGTGACAATATGAGGGACCTCAGCTGTTTGACTGAAGGCTGTAATCCCAAATGGTGTTGAAACTGCTGTTGATTTTAATGTTGCTTATGTGTAGCTGGGTCACTGTCAGCTTTTACACCACACTGCACGTGTGCATTCTGAAACTTGTGCTTTATAATCTGCCGTCTGGACAATATAATGTATGGCAACATCTGCTTCAGACTCTTTAAAGTTTATGAGATACATTCCTCTTTGAGAATTGTACTAAGCTATTTTAGTCATATCTGCTGGGACAAGGACGCTGTCTGCGGCAGGAAAGAACTTGGGGGTGTTTCTGCGTACTTGTAAAGCTGTGTCTGTAACCACAGGTTGGGCCTGCCTTGTGTCTTTACCATGGCTTGCTCCTGCTTAGTCGTATCCCTTGAAGTCCTTGCCCTGGCATATCTGGAAGAAGTGAGTGTCAGAGAAAGAGCTGGGGTTTGCAGTGCACTTCATAGGGCTTTTTTTGTAGGTACACTGAGCAAAGGAATAAAAAACATACACAAAAACAACCCTTAACAGACCTTTTCCTATTTAGATTGTGCACTTTTCCCTTGTTTGAGCATGCTGTTGTTTCAGTGGTATTACCCCAATGCCTGAAAACAAAAAGATTGTTTGTCATTTCCAAGGATTTAAGTCAGGGGGCTAGAAACCCTTCAAGGGGACAAGAGGACACAGGTCTTGTGAACATTTAATTAAGTTACATTTATTATTTTCCGAATTTGTTTGGGTCAGAGAACAGAAAAATGTTTGCCACAGCACATATCTGTCTATGAGCTTCGAGCTACCTAACTCCAGGCAATAAATACAAGCCCAGTCTGTATCCATGCCTAGACAAGTTTTGGACTCTTTTTCCTGTTTTATCCTGTCCATTCCTTTTGAAATAAATAAAGAGTGTTTGATTATGAACCAGGACTTCATATCTCCCCCACAGTGTAGTCTTGGGCTCAGATCAGTATAACCAAAGATTTCAGGTTACAAGTTTCAAATTACAAAAAAATGCTCTTTGGTTTCCCTCTCTTCTTCCTTTTTTCCCCCCTCCTAATGTAAGTAAGCAAGTGCAGTGAAATTTTGCTTTGTGAGCCATGAAATTAAAGCAAACAAACCTGGTATCTCATCACAGCTTGCGTGGTCAGTGAAAACATTGCTAAGTATGAAAACGTAAACGACTGGATAAACAGAGGAGTTATGATTAAAAGAGGGTGAATAAATTCAGAGGTTTACCTGAAAAACGGCAAAACACACAATTAAATATTTCTATTGGAATCGTGTGCTTTTTATTTTTATTTCTGATTGGTGATTTATTCAATTAAATATATTATGTACCTTGCTGAGTATACTTTTGAAAGGAAGCCTTTTTTTCCATTGGTTCCTTGTAAAGAGCACTGAGAATTTTTATGCATTTAGATGTATAAAAAACCCCCAGCCTATCATATTTATTTGATGAAAAAAAACACCAGTTTCCAGCCCCCTTTTCACAGAGTCCTATAATAACCAATATCTGAATGTTGTTAAGGACTCATTTCACAGCAGAGACACTGAGTTAAACAGAGAGTTAATTAATTGTCTGGAGTAACAAAAAGAATCAGTGACTGACGTCAATGAAATCAATGCACAGCTTCTTCTTAATGTAAATGCCGTTCCATCTTTTAACCTGCTACTGTCCTGAGATAATGCAATAATTGGTGAAGAAAATGTTCAGCCATATTTCCTGTTCTAGATTCACTGTTAATAAAAATGGTAGTCATGTTACGCTAAAGACTTAGAATCTATAGATAGAGATTTTTCTCCTCACTAGAAACTAAAAATAAAACAACTTTTTGTCAGTGCTAAGGCAACTTAAAAGTCGTGTTGATCATATTGAACAATGAAAGTCTTTGTTTGTGGCTATCTTACCCATCAACAAAAATATTTAGAGAAAAGAAATTTGCACTCTTCGTAGCTGTTTACAGCAGCAGCAAGAAAGCATCGCTAAAGCAGGTGCTTTAAATTTAGCTAAGCTAAATTTATTAGTTACCATTTTCCAGGGGACAGTGTCAATCTCTCTCTTACCTCCACGATACAGATGTGAAAGGGCAGAAGATTTGCTGCCACCTGATAAGGAGCTGCCAATGTATTTGTCTCTCTTGCATGCAAGCTGTGTCAACTTCTGGAGTTCTCAGCAGCTGGGAATAGCTGCTCAGTGTTGAAAATTCAATATAATCAATTCTCCTTTTCAGTAGGTGTCTTTTTTTTTTTTTTTTTTTTTCCCCATTGAGCCTGCAAAGAGTTGGAGAAATAAGATCTAAGGCAGACCTATTTCAAGGTGAAATAATCTCTACAGTGTCCCTTAACCATTTTTCCAGCTCCTGAAGAGGTTGAGGCGTGCATTCTGTCTCTCCAGACCAATGTGATGATTCTCCAGCTAGCCAAGAGAATGCCACTTAGCACTGCAGCTTGGCAGGGTCAACCTAGGAGATAATGCCACAATTTACTACTGCTTCACTCCCGTAGAACTGATCCTTTGAAAAAGGATGAGGTGTTTGTCTGTAAAGTTGGAAGGTCTTGTACTTCAGCTGCGTTTGTTCCATAGAGGTAATGAGAAAAGATTTGAGCTTGGCAGGCTCTCAAAGCTACATCTTTTACAAGCATTAGGAGAAAACCATGAACTTGAAATCTAATTCTCATATCAAATTTTAGAAGCATCTGACCTCTTAGAGGGTCTTTTTACCAGTTTTGGTGGAATTATAGTTCCACTTTCCTAATTTTTTTCCTTCTACTGTTGCAGGAAAGAACACACAAGTGACAGGACTAGACTGTTAATGCTGGGAAGAAGAAGGTAAATAACCACACATAGTTTTTCAACAGGAAAAAAATAAATAGACTTTTTAACAAACAAAGAATGGAGAAATTATTTCTTTGCTGCATCTCCAAATGCTGTACCTCAAAATACAGGGAATACATTAGGTTGGTTGTATCACTTTCACTTTTTCCAGGATAACCTACTGAAAATAGTATTGTGTTCCAAAAACCCCTGTGTAGATGGTAGTAGATTTTGAAAAGCATGTGGATAAATCTGAATTTTTTGATGACCATAGAAATGAAAGGATTACCAGTCACTGTGTTAGTGATCTCGTTTCTAGTGTTCAAACTTTGGGGCATAACTGGCTAAATATTAAACTGTATCACCTCGTAAAGACACTTTAACAAATCTGTTTATCTCTCAAAGATGTTAATGTGCATGATACAAGGAAAAAAATCCTTATTGAGCCATGGAAAGTCTAGACAGACATCTGTGTCTGCACTCTTTCCCTAAAAATAATAACTGGAGATGATATTGTTAAAGAAACCTCAGTAAAATCTTTCTTGGTGCCAAATTGTAGACATAGCATGTAGTTGGGGAAATGGTAGATATCTTCAACAGCCCAAATAACAAAACCTTTATCAAAATCATGTTAATGTCCTTTAATTTAAATTCTTCTGGGTTTGAATCCTGAATGCTTGCCTTGATTGGTATTTTTACACCCAGTTTCTTGTATTGTTCTGAATAACTCAAGTTAATATTTTATTTTTATATTTTGAATATAATTTATCTTGAACAATATCATCTATTCCTTCAGCACTAGGAATTACAAATTACAATATTTTTTTCAGTATTTGATCAGGTGACATTTAACACTGAATTCCAAACCTGTCACATTGTCTCTTTTAGGGATAATTTCACAAATACTTGCAAGAATGCATCATTTATTCCGTGTAGCTTAGTTAACGGTGCTGTAAGGTACCTGGCAACAAGCTCTGTGAAATGTTTGTAAAATTTAGGACTTTAAATTTTAAACATTTAAGAAAAAAAGTTGCATATCACCATGTAAATTTAGAATTCCATTATTTTTACATTATTTAATGTTAATTAAGTGCAGTTTCCCCTATATAATAAGTTATAATTTTTTGTGGGGGAGAATACACAGTTTAAAAGGGACATTTCTAGAATCTACAAAGTGGCTCAGTAGTTTAGATTTGTAGCTTTTGCACAGCTTGTATTTCCATAATCTCCGTAGTCTTTAGAGATGACCATTTGCCAATGTTTTAACTTTTAAATCTCTTCAATGTTTATTGATGGCTCTAATTGGCTCTTCCCTTAGTAAATAATTTGATGTGTATGTTTCATTTATAAAGTATTCTTGTGCTCTTAACTCTGACCCAGTTAGCAAATCAAGTGATCCAGCCTATTCTCCTTACATCTATGCATAGGTATCCATTCTGCCCCTTTTTCTGCTTAGCGAGAGTCTGAGAAAATTGTTGCCTGGTTTTTGTATGCCTTTATGGTATTAATATTAAAAGTAAAGTGGTGGAGACCCTGTCTAATTCTTAAGTTTCAGATCCATTAACTGTCTGATCAATAACTTTGGCCAAATCTCTGAAGTTGTCAGAGTCCAGCTTTGTGTGAAATCTGCTGATTTATCTCAGCCAAACATCATGCCTGTAGCATCTGCATCTGCCCTGACTGTTTTTTGTACTTTGACGCAGCAGTAAAGATACTTTCCAAGCTAGTGCCCATAGCTGGTTCAAAAATAAGCAGCGGTTTTAAATCAAATTCATAAGTACATTTCTGAGGACAGGGGTCAAATTTGGAACAGTTGTGCTCCATAGTGAGCTACTAATCATACATCATGAATCCTCTAACATCTTCTGGTTGAGTGTACAAACATTCACCGGGCTCAGATGTTTTAACAGTTTGAAATGGAGCAATTATGCCTCTAAGAATTACTCCTGGACACACCAGCAAGGGGGTGTGATAGGAGGAAGATTTGTTATTATTTGCAAAAAGATTGCCAGCCAATATAATAATTCAAACAGTCCAGCAAGCACCCACTATCAAATCTGAGAACACATAAACCAGACATTTCACCAAAAGTAGCCTGAAAATGAGTTTTTCCAACTGTTCCAGGAGAGCTTACACGTAGCACATGCGTTAAAGAAAATGAGACTTTGCTTATGAACAATTCGTAAATCTAATAGAACTAAGGTGGTAATAAATAATATTCATGCAAAAGAAAGTGATAGTTCTATTACCTTCCAGTCAGCAAGGTACATGGAAAATTTTGCATATTGCCCACCTCTTCAACTCTGTCTTTATTTGGTGCCTGAAAAATTAAATTGCAACTGATATGAGAAAATTTGGTTTCCAGATGTCTGGGTAGCCCTAGGCTCTTCTTCATGTAATGAGTATTTTTTGGCTTCAGGAAGTATAGGACTAGAAACAGAATCATAGAATGGTTTAGGTTGGAAGGGACCTTCAAAGGCCATCTAGTCCAACCCTTCTGCAATGAGCAGGGTTTTCTTCCACTAGACCAGGTTGCTCAGAACCCCATCCAACCTGACCTCGAATGTTTCCAGGGATGGAACATCCGCCAACTCGCTGGGAATGAAGTGTTGCCACTGTTTTACTACCCTCATAACGAAAAGTTTCTTCTGACATCTAGTCTGAAACCATCAGCTTTTAGCTTAAAACCATTTCTCCTTGTCCTGTCAGAGCAGGCAGAACTAAAAGTCTCCCCCCAACTTTCTTATAAACCCCCTTTGAGTACTGAAAGGCTGCTCTCCTTATAGAAGAGCTTTCTCTTCTCCAGGCTGAACCTCAACTTTCCAAGCGCACAGAGCAGTTCCACAGACCTCCACCACGTAAAACAAAGGATGTCTGTGCTTTTCTCGTGTGTTTGTATGAACAGCCTCTGTGGTTTTGCACATGAGATGATGAAACCACACAGAAGGTGGCTCTGTTGGGATGTAGGAAAAATTTAATGTTGGGAGTTCTCTCTTTATTATCTGCTTTAGCTAAGTGCTCCTGATCTTCAAAAGCAGATCAGAACATTTTTTTTCATATGTTTTTGAAGATGCCTACTCTAATTCTTTCCTTCTGCTGCGATTTTGATTATAAATTTACTTACCAGTATTTCTTCCTGGAATTGTTTCCATAGAGGGTTGTGTTTTTTGGGTGTTTTTTCTTGTTTTGTTTTTGGGTTTTTTTTTTGGTAAAGGGAAAATCATCCTCAGATATTTAAATGTTGTGAACAGTTACTCAGCACCATTTTACTCTGTTGTAATTTTCTGTGCTATTTGATACTTATTTTCAGTTTCATCCATTATTTTTCACTTGCTTTAGCAGTCACAGTGATTTATGTTTTCCCTCTGCTTTCAAAATGTGTATTTTTGAGACAGATTTTGTTTTGAATATGCTTAAATGTTTAAACCTATGGGAACATATCAAGGCTGCTTTGTATATTCTGTTTCTTTAGGAAAGACGTGGAATATTTAAGCTATTTCTACTCTTCAGTCACTGCAGCATCAATGCAGCTCCTGCATTTTAGTGATACCGTGTTGTGGGACAGAGCCTAAGCTCTTTTAACCTTCATTTTTATGAGGCAAGGTTTTTGGCCACTCAGTCTTGTAAGACAATCCTTTTGCATTTGTGAGTTACTCTGGAAATTGCGCAGCTTCTGAAATCAGACCTGGGGCAGAGCTGAGCAGCTCCAGAGGGAAGAATAAGGAGGTGCACCACCTGAGAGAAAAGACTCCTGGAAGTAGGGTTATTTTTTCTAAAGGAAAATAAAAGAGAGGCACAGTGACAGTTTTTAAAATACATAGATTGTTTTAAGGTTTAAAGGAATGAATTATTTTTGATGTCCATGGGGATAGAAAGACCGAATGGCCTGAAATTTCATCAATGGTGTTTGGATTAGGTATATATATATGTATACACGATAGCCAGGTGCTTACAATTTGCTTGTAGGGCTCAAAATGTGTGTACTAAAGTGTTTTCACATTTTGAGAGACTTGTTGAAATGCAGAGCTTAACAGGTCTCTCTTCTCAAACTGATTTTTGTGCAGTGCAAATCAAATTTAAATTTCACAAAATTATTAATGGCTAATTGAGGGCTACTGAGAGATGACAATGTCCTAGATGGCTGCAAATTTTTTCCAGTGTCACTGTCTGTCTCTGCTCCAATGCTCTGAAATGAATCAGTAGTCAGCTTTAATTTGTTCAGTTTAATTAAATTCCACCTGAATAAATGTGTTGCGCAAATGCTGAAACTTTCTGGATGGTGTATGCAGCTGAGATCTAATTTGATCTACGCAGCCCTAGATTGTAAGCCACTTTCTTCCAGAGGGGTGTGCTCCATGTAATTACTTAAATAATAACTTAGATGAACTTGTAAGGATAATTATATAAAGAAGGCAAAGCAAAACTGCACACAGAAAAATATTTTTGAACGTGTCATCATTATTCTCAGAATACCAAAAATCATTAGCACACTAGAAGCGGATTTCACTTTCAAAACACAGTCTTGTTAAGTGTAGCAGCTTGTTTATTTATCCTGATGCTGTCCTGTCTACATATTACATTAATTAAACTAGTACAGTAATCAGATAGAACAGCATTTTCTGCTAAAATGTCTTGTCTTTTGTAGAACTACACTGATGAATTATATTTTTGTGTATGATCTGGTATGTGAGGAATTGAAATAAATGCTGGATCATTGTCCTTCTCATTCACACGCAGTGCAAAATGGACGAAAAATACTCCCTCTCTCCCAAATCTCCTGGCCCTGACTGACTGACGGAAGCGTGTTGCCCCATATGCCATACTTACTTAGGCAAGGAGGAAGCATGGATACACATCAGTCAGGTAACCCGTGCTCTCACAGGGGCTGGGAGGAAAACTTGTCCTTCCCATGTGGTTCAGAAATTCCTTTTCTCTTGCACTGTATTTTACAATATTGACTCTCCTTCGGGACCTGCATAAAGTTCACTCCTGTGTATGATTTTATAGTACCTTACTGTAACTTCTAAATCAGTGTAATTCTCTGAGTCTTTCCTTGCACAGAAATTCGCATGGGCTCCATTTCCTTTCTACTTGCTCCTGAGGTAATTTTCCTGTTTCTTTTAAGATTTTTTTTTTTTTCCTTCTGAATCCTTGTTTTGCAAGTCCTGTTTAATCTAGGACAGTCTTCCCAAGAACTCTATTGCCTGAAAGTTGCACAGCAGAGTTGACCAAAACTCTAGTGGCAGATGACTGACTAATGATTTAAGAGGTTACTCTACTCCTTCCGTTTATGTTCAGCTAAATTCTGGTAGGTCAGCAATTTCTGTACTGCTGTAGACATATATTTTTAATATGTATTCTCATTATGGTGATATTTTCATTACAAATTAAATTAAAACTTGCATATACTTTTACTGAAATTTCGAGGTGGTCACAAATGTTTTCATTATAAATTTTGAAATAATGAATACTTATTGCTAGGAGAGAAGACCTAGATAATCTTTTGACCTTCTGACACAGAAGAATGAGTCTAAGGTATGAAAAATGCTTGTGTTTCTATAAAAATTCTATATTTATTTACATAAAATAACAGCTGTGAATTTAATTTTCCTCTAATTTTCTAGATTCTTTTCATACATGAGAGGCCCTTGAAAACAGACACATGAAGTTTCATAAAGGCTTTTTATTTGCAAGCCAAAAATAAGGTCCAAGTTACTGAGTGTAAGATTTGGAACAATTTGCTCTAATCCACGGATCCTGTCTCCCAGGAAATTTTCCAGGCGACAGGTTTCCGTGGTTAGTTCCCCCCTGAGGTCTCTTCAGCTTTCTGTACCTTGCATACCCTTATGTGTAAATGCAATTCTGCACTTGGTGGCACCCCTAGGTGCAATGGGAAGATGAAAAGAAAGGATTGGCTCCTCCTGGAGTTCTCCAGCCCGATGGCAGCTCAGAGGTAAGGAGTACACTGGAGGTGTGCATGCAGAGAAGGGGAAATAAAGGGGGACAGTGGACAGGATACTGGATAGCCTTGCTACCTGGTTGGATAGGCAATGAAGCCCTGTGGTTTTATATCCAAAATTTGCAGGTCCATAGTCCAAGAGGAGTCTGGAAGTCAGTGGGTGCTCTCAACAGTTGCTTCACCAAGGAAACAGTGAAAAACTTTAAACTATTATTATGCTTTGTGTTAAGAAAAATAGATTGATTTGGTTACTAGTAACAGGACCAAATTCAATTCCTAGAGTAAAGTAATAAATATTGGGTTTAGACACCACTCAGAAATCAGTGAAAATTAAATTGTACGGGTGCTTCGAGAGCTCCATTTTTCAGTATTTCGTCCCCAAGGGGGTGTGTGCTTCTGCATTGGATTAGAGCAGCCACTCAACCAGAGGCATATCTAGTTGATTCACTCAGGTGACTGTATCCCTTCTCCCTGAGCTACATCCTGTTCCCCACTTCATGACATGACTATTAGTTTTGTTCTTTATAGAACTATTAACAAAAATGAGGAAGAATCTATTACTGTGTCTAACTTCCTATTTCTACTCTGTTCTCCCATTTCAATGCAGTTTTCTGGAGTAATCAAATTCATTCTGTAAGGAATGGGGGGGAAGCCGAATTTACTCAGTGTGTCCATCTGCTGTACTAAGAGGTGTGGGGTTAGGTTTTCTTTTAGTTGTTATGTCCCTTAAACTTGCGTCCATGCTGCACATTCTCAGCATGAATTTCACACTAGTTTCCTTTTTGAGATTTACTAGGCATCCTTGGTGAAAGACTTGGGTGCTCAATGTTTTTTGTTTCCACCAGGACGGAAAGGGCTTGTAATGATAGTTCTCTGGCTAAGGAATATCAGGGGACACCGAGGATGGACACGAGACAGCCTCCCTCTCAAAAGAAACCCCACAACAAACCAAATTAGTGATGTAGCTGCACCCACTGAGCTCACAAAGCAGCTTAATTTAATTTTCCTGGATTTTTGTTTGTGGTTTACTATTGTGTGTATTAAGGGCTTCTAGAAAAAAAGATTACCCTCATTACTGCCAGTCAAAGCCTGACAAGTGCTGGGTGTGTGCGTAATTAGGTAGTCAAGCTCAGCTGAATATATCTGGTAGAGGTGGTAAACAGCTTAGGACAGAAGAAATGAAAAGGATAAAGTGCTAGTGCCTTCCTGGATGTCACTGGAGAGGGATGCACACACAGCTTAAGGAAGGGGGCTGAGACATGCTCCCACATGTCATAGGTGGGACGTGGGGAAGGAGACAAGAGAGGGCGTGCACAACAGCTGAAAAAAGTCTTGGGAGTTCTTGCATATTGTAAGAGGATCCTCACCCACAAATTTGGTCAGTATCTTGCCATTTAACCCCACTATAAATATAGATGTCACCACAACTTGGTAGTGATGAGAGAAATATAACAACATTCTAATGCTCTAATTAAGAGAGTACTTTTCTAGCAATGCTAAAACAGCTTCCTTACTTTTCTTTCTTTGTAATCAGTTAATAATTGTGACATTTTTCTCGGCTTTAACTGTGTGTCCCTGAAGGCATGTTAAAGACCCCCTGTGATTACAGCACTGGGAATGATGTTGCTGAAGTGATGGTAACAGAGACACTTACTAAAATCTGGCCCCTGCTGTTTGTAGTTTCTCAAGACTACACTTTGGCAAAATTTAAAATAGAATTACACGATGCCTGACGACTGCTATAGCCCAAGTGTTGGGCGAGAGTTAGAGAAGCAAGTACGGACTGTCATAACATCTGAGAACAGAAGCGATGTTGGATTGCTTGATGGTGCATTTAACAGATCGTTGGTTTGGTACCTGGTGTAAAGCAGATCTTCTGCGTGCACAAAAAGATCACATGGTGCAGTGTGCTGTTGGAATGTTTGCAAGGCATTTGTGGTGTTTATCTGCTGTTCTCAAGTCTCAGGTGAAAATATGATGCCACTTTAAGCCTGTCCACCTGAACAGTGTTTTAAATAAATACTTGATGTGACATGTATCAGAAGAGAACAAAATTGCTCTTTGAAACTGGTTTGCACTGTCTCTTGGATCAGCAGCTTGTGTTTGTCTTGTAACTCACACAGCAATTGTTTTCACCTCTAGTGTTTATATCCCTTTCCCTTTCAGGCAACTGCAAAAGCCAGAAAATAGCCTTTGTGAAAATGCCGCTGAGATTTAGAGCACCAAAACAATCTCATTGTCAGTTTACATCCCCAGTAGGAAAGCAGAGATTGTTCAGCACATCAGACAGTGGAGTGGGGGCATGTAATGTGCGGCCCAAGGGCCAGATGGGACCTGCTGAATCATATAATGTGGTCTCCAGCTGCCCTCTCCCTGTGTCTGGGGGATGGGGACCGAGCTGCAGAGCTGCTGGCTGGTGCTGCTAATGAACTTGAGCCACCATACATGATTTTCCATCTGCATGCCAAATATGGTTATATGCACTTATAATAAATGTCTGATGTTTCTATGCAAACTGGTCGTGGCCCTTGGGCTCCTCACAAGGGACCTGTATAAACTTCCGGACTGCAGAAGTGCTGAGATGAGTGCATGGAGCTAGGGCCTGCCTTGCAGTGCAAGCCTGGGCTGCTCTTTGTTTAACAGCAGTGGAGGAGGACTAATAGCAATCCCTTTAGGTCATCTTTCATGCTCAGCTCTTGCGTACGTGAGCAAGAAGGGAGGTAAAGAATATTCTCACTCTATATATTTTCACTGCCTCACCGCTTTGATTTCAGCAGACACGTCCATGAAAAACCCCCACTACATCACCAAGGTCTTCATGATGGATCTGCAAACAACATTACGCTTGTCGAATTTTTATGCTGTGGGAAGAATTTAAATTATTTTAATTACTGTTTCTGAGTTACTGGGAAATATACTCAGAATCTTTCATTAGTGCATCCAGCTGTGCAAATGAAATATATAATCAATATAAAACGGTTTTGTCATACCCTGTTTGAACAACGATCTATGATAGTTTAAAATTCAGAGGGTTCCTCTGTGATAAAGTTCTATTAATGCTTTCATTAACAAGAAATTACATTACAATGTCTGTGGGGCTTACTTCAGTGAAAGGACAATTTCTTTGTTGCTAATTTCATCTTGACGTTACTCCCCTCTATTCAACTTCCCAAAATGACACTGTTCTCAAAATCAACACTAATGCAGTAGTTAACCTTTCCCAATAATATTTAAGAAGATAATGTAGAAATACAGTCACACAAATAATTAAACCTTGAAAGCCTCCATTTTACACACTGTTGTAAAAGTACTGCCCAACTTCTACCATATTCTTTACTTCACAGACGGTACTTTTAAAATGGGAATAATGACCTTGGAATTAGAAATCAGGGTTGGCAGTCTGACATACACAATGGGAAGACTAGTTTTTGTATGTAAAGGAATCACATAAAGATATTGTCAAGGCATTTGTACCAATTTTATTTACTTTTTAGCAAGGAACAGTATTCTAATGTCCTTTATATTTTTTTATGATAAAAGTAATATTGAACAAGATATGAGGGAGGGGCTACATGACTGAAAGGTGCACAAATAATTTACTCAAGATAGCCTTCAATTTTCCTCTATTTATTTTATTTATTGCAACAAAAAAAGACACAAAAGAAATGTCTTCTCTCTTTTTGGGGGATAAAATCTGAGTGTGACCCCTCTCATGCAAATTATGGCTTTGCCTGGGGAAAGCAAAGTGTCTGTGTTGTGCTGTGATCCATTGGGGAATTATGAATGACAGGTACTGGAAACAGAACTTCTGCAGTGTGAAACACAGGGAATATGCATTGATCTTGGTGCAGCATCACTTCAAAAATGAGGTGAAAGTGCAGGAGTTTTGGTGTCCTGGCAGATCTTATTGCCATAAATCACGTCTTCAGTGTCTCCCAAAAGTGCCATGTTCTTGAAAATGGACGCCTATAAAATGATTAACTATATCTTATTTATAACTTATCCATTTATAAGGTTAGGGTGTTTTATTTGCTAGCTGTTGTTGACAATAATGGAGGATAAAAACCTTCAATTTCTTTCACATGAAAGCTGAAATTCTTATCTAGTCACTTGATTCTAGGAGCTCTGATCAACTACAGGAAGACACTTAATAATCAGATCCTTAGAACTGATATAGCTGCTTCTGTTACAGGATTTTCAGTGAGAATGAAAATAGTTCTGGTGTATTATGACCAGTGAACAAGAACAGATTCTGTGTTGTCCTAAATCCATTTTGATCTGCTCATAACAATAGATTGCAATGCTATATGAGCAAATGAGCTGGAGATGTCTTTTCTCTTGATAAATCCTAGAGTCAATGGATGTTGATACTGAAAATGGTCAGATAGAAACTTTCTAACGCAGTTTTAAGTAGTAGAAAGCAGATATTCTTTATTGCAGTGTGCTGGGCACTCAGGAGATGCTTCCTCTAATTGAGCACGCCGAGCGTCCTATAAGAAGTTTTTATACACACAGGAGACTTGAAGTGACCATCCTAGAAATGTTCTCCGGTAAATTTCACATGGTTACAGGCTGCAGAAGACTGGGCAATCAGGGAATCATACAGCTCCTGAAAGGCTGTGTACCACCACCTATAATTAAAAGTCCGGTAGAAAAGTATCACGCCGCTGAAAAAAGGTTTTTTGGTCTAAGCATGCAGTCTGCAGTCTGTAGAGAGGTCAGACAGCCAGCTTGCTGCCATCAGTGCTCTGCACTGTTTTCATTCACATTATTCAAAAGCTGAAGTGCACTGCGTAGTTCTTAGTTAACTTTTAAGAGGCAGAAAAAGAATTGGCAAAACATAAAAGGCTCAAGTATCTGCATATCAACTAGATAACAGCACAGTGTAAAAAATCAGCAAAATATTTTGTTCATATTTCAAGAAGTTCTTGCTCTACTGATCTAACAGGCTATCTTTTATTTAACCTTTATTAATGTCAGAGCCATCTTGAAAAGTGCCAAATATAAGAGGATGCATTCTCATTGTGTTTAGCAATTGTGGATGTCATAGAATGAGGATAAATATTAGGAATTGGTGTAATCTAAAAGCCACTCAAATTAAAAATAAAGAATTCATGTTTTTGTAGATGATCATGCCTGGAAAATAGCATTGTTAAATTAATATAAGTCTCTGAACAAAGAGGACTCTTTGAAAGCAAAAATAGATATAGCAAAGCAATGAATACAATGAAGACATCAAAAGAACACAACAAGAATGATTACATCGAATGAAAAAGAGCGTAAACATTTTAAAGTGCAAGGCAGATCAAAGGCTTTTAAAGGTATCAAAATTGGGAAGCCTATAAGGAAATGAAGATGCTAAGAAGCAAAGACTAGTCAGTGAAAATGTACATCTCACCATTTGAAGTGGAAAATTAAATACAATGTTCTAGGGTAAGCCAAAATGTTTAGTATTAATAATCCTTTTGTCTTTCATTAAGAGAAATTAAAATACATGCAACACCTGAAAATTTATTATATTATTGAATTTGCCATCATGGTTATTCAGAATAAAAAGACTAACTTGTAACTAAAATCCCTTTGACGTAAAAATAAAAGTAATGGAGAAAGTGAAATCAAGGACAGAATAAACAGTGAGAAAGCCTCTGACTTGGATTCAGGAGAGTGGAATTGAGCGTTATACTGGGGAATTTGTATTTGCCAGTGCTAGAGTTAGCTCAAATGGAACTAGGCTAGAGAAATATTTTATGATCTAATCATAGTAGTGAAGAAATCCACATTAGGAACAATCTGTTCTGTGAAAATATTTTGGTTCATCGAGGTGATTTTACAAAGTTTTGTTTTATAAAATTATCATTTTCTCTTGCTGCTTCTTACCACAGTATAGGCCTCTGTTCGTCCAGAGAATGTAAGATATACAAATATTTACTTGGAAAGGTGCTTTTAAACACAATTTGCTATTTGTTTTTGTGTCCACAGTTCCAAACCCAGAAATTAGAAAGCAAAGGGATAGACTTATAAGCTCATGGTTAAAATCTTTTTAAGGTTAATGTGGCATTTTTTCGGTTAGATTACCTAGACCAAGCTTCCGACCTATTCTCTTGTCCAATTCCCAGGAACACATCGTTTGAGGGTCTTGAAGACATCACTTAGTTCCTTTCAACCTGGGTCACGACAGGATCCTGCTCCATATTTATCGCTGGGAAGGTAAGTGTGGATTCCACATTTCTCTTTCCTTTTTGGCACCCTCTCTTGTGCTTCACTCTGCTTGTGCTTGCTCAGCATGTGACAAAACAGTGAATTCTGCAAGGACAACTACACAGTCAGTGTAATTCATCAAACTGGGGAACACATGACATGGAGGAGGGAGGTAATTTTTTTTTTTTTTCTGTTTTGAGGGTATTAAGGGTACACCTGTGTTTTACAGACCAAGAAGGTGCAGTAGAGGGACCTGAAAGCCACTTGGAGAGGCTGATGCAGTCTATAATGCTCTATTGGATAATAAACAGATTATAACTCCACAATTCCAACAAAGAAACACAAGCAGTATGAAAGTATAGTCTGTATCCATTTGTGCATTATCTCTAATGAAATTAAATAATGCATATGGGACCGAATATTTGAAGTATAAATACACAATAAAATTCTTAACAGTGTGAAGATTAAGACAATATGGTTTTTTTCCTCAAGCTTTCATCCTGGAAAAAAGAGCTTCCTGCTTGCTTCAAGTAAGATTAGCTGGAAAAATTCTATCATATACCTAGAATAAAGTCTGTGAGGCAACAGGCAAATATTTTAATGTGGAAAGATTTTTATTGGTTTTAATTAAGCAACGGCATTTTTCTTGAATGTCTTTAATCTTTAATTACCACCCAAAAGCACTGAACATGACATGAGTTATTTAATGAGCCACTGAGAAATACAGTTCAAGATTTTTCTTATGAATATTTCGTATAGAAAAAAAAAGGTCATCAATGGAAACAACAGTGATTTTTAGAAATATAAGTGATTCAGGGTCCTGATTTGAACCACAAGGATGGCAACTGAAAGAATTCCCATCCCAGCGGCTTCCATGGGGATTGGCTCATGTCTGTAATGAGTGTTGGAGCTTGTAGTAGCCAGAAAAGTGCTTTTTTATGACTTAAAATATCCCAAAAAATCAAAATCTGTCACCAAAGAGCAGCCCTAAGTATGTCTTTGGGGGCTTTCATGATTTATATAGGGACTAGATTTAGGGTGATGAAAGCCCAGAGCAGCAGGAACTTGGGCAGGAGCCCAGAGCTGAGGAGAGTTACTGCTCAGGGAGCTGTGAGCTGCCTCAGGGTGACGTTGGTGCTGGGGACTGTGCGCGCCAGCCACAGTTTGCCAGGTGGACTCCTCTAAAAGAGTTGTCAGGGCACCCAAGCATGAGAACCCGTCTCTGTCATCCCCTGCCTGTGAATATCCCTTCTGATAAAATACAGACTTTTTATCTGCAGGACAGGGAATTTATTCTCTAATCAACTGTTTCTGCTTCTGTTGGCATAAGCCCAGGTTGTAGGCCCTCTAAGCAGAAAATCTGCCAACTGGGAATTTATAATAGCAAAAAACAGCTGCTGTTGTTCATACTAAAATCCTGGGCATACTGTGGAGCCCAAACTGTGATCTTAGGTTTTCTTTTCCCGGCAGAAACCTTAAAGATATGTAGAAGTACCAATACTGCTTGATCACCACAGAGATCATGCCTCCAAAAACATGCAGGGCTTCTTTAAGACTCGAAGATACCTCTCATATGTGGTCCAGGTATGCAATTTTAGCCTCTGCATAGTGTTTACCTTGCATGAGAGCAACCATCAGTCAGAAGGGAGGACCTTTGTCCACACTCCAGTGAAGTGTAGTTTTCTTTATTTAGAACCTGCCTACCGAGTTTTCAGGAAAAAAAAAAAAAAAAGTTTAAGACTTGATAAATACAGGATATGCAACATTTCAGAGCTGAGAAACTTGTCTCTGTATCTACAGGGCTTGTTCCTAAGGGTTTGCATCCAACCCTCCCTGCTGGAGTCAGTAACACGTCTGACAAACCTGACACATTCAGACAAACTCTAGCTAGTAACTTCTGTGAAGAAAACCACCCTATGAGAAGCCTTAAAAAATACCTAGTTCAGTTTAACATCCTTCAACATTTTCAAGTTGTGACTCCTGCAGAACAGAAACAAACAAACAAAAAATTTGATTTATTAAAAGCCTGCTATGTAAAAGCTTTCAATGGGTTTTGAACTCTTTGGCTGTACTTTGGCTCAGGATTTTCAACTTTTTACAAGGTCAGGTCCCAGGTATAAGACTAAGTGCTTCGTCTGTGCTTACTTCATTTAAAGTTAAAATAAAAAACCATCTAGAAATCCTGATAATGTTAGCACAGGAGAGATCAAGATGGAAGTGTTACCTTGGACTACTTGTGCCTTGTGCTGCTGGAGATACCAAGTTCCTATTTTAAGTGATAATATGGCATTTTTTTCCTTCCATGGGGAGAATGTTACCATGTTGCTGTGTGAGCGTGGGCTGTGTGAGTAGCTTGTCCCCAACCAATCTACAGAACAATGCCTAACGTCGGCCTGTGGAAGTTTCCTCCCACTGAAATTCAGAATGAGGTTTACTGCAGGAATGATATCTGTGGTCTGATTGCTTGTCCACTGAAAATTAAATGATAGTCTTCTATTCAGTTCATTATGCATGCAATTAAGAGAGAATCCAGGAAAGATAATGGAGTTTCAGATGTTTGGAAGAACCGGGGAGTGGGAACCCACGGTAGAGAATATTGTGGCGAGAATTTGGGAAACAAAGTGTGAGCCCATACAACCTTTTGGAGTGAGACACAAGTTTTTGTGCCTCATTTCTAAGTTGGCCAGGCATTGCATTCAGTGTGTTGTTACGCTTCAGCTAATAAATCCTACTGCAAAATAGATGAGAGCAAATTGGGCTAGGTATCTTAGATTAGATAAACCAGGTCTGGAACCTAGGGAACTTAGTTTATCAAGACAATGAGCTAAAGATAACAGGGAGTAAGGTTTTAAGAGGTTCTAGAAAATAAAGTGAAAATGAAATTAAACACTGTTATGTAGTCATGAATATTAAATGGAAATATTTCTGACATTAAGCAGTATCTCAGTGTTTAAGTTTGCAATATAATCTTTGTCTTTAGCACTAGTTGTACAAATACTTCTACATATACCCCTAGCTTGATTTGAGAAAATTTAAGAGGAACACTCTGTAACTTTTAAAGTAAAAAGTAGATTTATAGGGTATCATATAATTCAGGATGGCACGTATATGACAATGCACATATGACAAGTGTATGACAGATGGAAGCAATGTAAAATCTGCCTTTATCATTATTTCACTTTGTCGTGCTATGGAACTGCTTGGTTTTATTTCCTCTACATGGCACAATTAATTTAATTTCCAGGAGTCTTCTGCCTACACATAGTGGTTCCCTTTTGATGAAGCAGAGATACAGAATTTCACTGGAGAGAGACATACACGGCTCTTTACTGAGCAATTTATTTTTGTCCTTAAGTTTTAGGATGGTTAAGTTAAAAAGAATACACTTCTCCCTTATGTACAAAAGCTGTCTCTATAGAAATATACACATATATGCATTTGTGCAGAGGGTAATCAAGAAACAGTGTATGAATTAATTACTCAAAATATTCTAATTGGTTATCCCAAGAAAGATGGTGAATCTTTGATTAGACCTCCTACTCAATTTAGAATGGGGATTACATATTTCATGATATATAGGATAAATCTACATTTAGGTTTACAAACGTTAGCTCTATTTCTAAAATTTTAAATGTGGTATTAGATCCTTTGAGCAGGAGTTTAGTATAGATAACCTCCTTATGTGTCTTTCAGATCTAAATATTGATGAATAGTGCTCTCAGTCATTTCAACATGAATATTCCTAACCTGTGAAAGGTAACAATAGAGATGCTTTTCTAAGTCTAAAGATAGATAGCAGCTTTGCCAAAGTCCAGTAGAAAATATAATTTTTTTTTTCAAAGTATAAGTACTATATACATATGCTTTTATTACTGTATATTTGAATCTTAATACCCAATGTTACTTATTATTTTATTATGGGCACAGATTTCCACTGTAACTAAGTTATGATCAGTCTGTAATACAGCTTATGCAGTGCAACATACTCGGGAGTAGTATATTCACATTAAATATTGATAATTCTGATATTCACCAGTCAAATATTCATAGGATGATGTCTCTATCTGTACAGCAGGTGCTTACTTAATGGCATAAAACTGGTGGTCAGTACCAAGTTAAAAGCAATGTTGATTTTTAACTTTTGACCATTTGTCTGTTGAGCACTCAACTATTTGGGAGCTGGATCTTTGCCACTCTCTCTTACATTCTTATCAGAAGGATGCCTTGGGGCTGATAGGGTCTAAAGAAAAGAAAGTTTTCTGTAACATACATGTATTAGAAATAGAATATATCTCTATTTCAATTTTTTTTTCTCTCTCCTTCGGGGCATGTTTGCCATGAGCTCTGAATTCTGTTGTTTCCCCTTCAACATTTTCATTATGTGTTCTTGTTTGAGTGCCTTCTGTGCTGATTCTGGGAGCACGACTGCTTGGGAGATTTATTCTAAAGTCTCCTTTCAGCTGCCATCATGTTTGTGGCCACAAGAAAAAGCCTGCTGGGCTGCTGGGTGCAGTGAAATTTTAGGTTATTTGGTAATAGTCACCACACTGTTCCTGCTTCTTATTCAGGAACCACAAAAACTTAATTACCATGAGGGATGCTCTTATAGTCATCCCACCCCAGAAAGAAGCCTGGGGGTTCTGTCCCAAATTCTCATTTATTCTGTGGATCTATATCCAAAATATCAGCTTTGGATCCAAGATGGGGAACTGTGCTAGAGAATGAACGCTGTCAAGGAAAGAATGCTGCCTGGTGATTGTAATAACATTTATAGGAAGGATATTATAATTTCCACACAGTGTTCCCCCTGACTCCCCAACTTAGCATGGTGGCACCTCTGTGGGACAAAGCAACTGCAGAGGTTTCTTTGCCAGGGTCATTCAGGGAGTGAATGTTAAAAATGGGACATAACTCTTCTAAGGCTAGAAGTCAATACACTCACTATTGCTCAAATGGTGCTGGGAGGATATTGCCTGGTCCTGGGGCACCCAGGAGTAGTTAAGGAGACAGAAAGTTTAGGCTTTTGTTTTTACAGCGGGGATAAAATGGCCCCCAATGTGTTGTTAGAAAGATCCTCCTGAAAAGTTCACATTTTGTAAGATTTATATATGTATTGGCTCATTCAGAACTTTTATTAAAAATTGTACAAGGTCCTTTAGTTCGTTAATTGAAGATGTTTCCCCTGTAAATGAGAGATTAATTTATGCCTGTTTTTAATTGTGGGATGCCACCACAATTGGTGCTGCATAAAAATACATACAGTACATAAAATATGAATTTAAACAAGTGAATAATTATAACCACATCATCCTAAAAGCAGGAGGCATTTTAATATAAGAGTCTGGTAATGGTGCATGAATTTAGAAGGATTAAGTTTTCTGAGACAGTTCAGAAGTATTTAGCCTTTATTCTGCCCTTATTTAAAATGCCTCATATAATACATCTCAGTATTTTACATAATTTAAACTTTCATAAGACATTTTGTTCTCACTCTGTAAGGTTCTTCAACATACTGGAACACTGCTAAGATCTTAAGTCTACAAATCATAAGCTTTCCAAACAGATCCTTTGTTCTGAGGCTTTGCATTGGTAATCAGTAGTATCAGCGCCTGTTATAGATCAGCTTGCTCATTTGGGGTGATGCTTCTCTCATGGAAAATAGAAATACACTGAGATGTGTGGGTCAGTGTGTATATATTGATAAAGGCATTCTGCGCTTGTCAGACCACCACTAGACTGTTGAGCATTAAGGTGTCATGGAAAAATGCTTGTATTCCTTACACCAGAGTATTATTTAATTGATTTGGGTGGCAGATATGCGGCAGACAGAACAGTTTGCTCCACTGGCAGAGGAATCAGAGACAAGATCCTGTGGTTGTACGTTCTCAGGAAACAGATAACATGTATGAACTCTCTGCATGTTTAAGGACACATACTACAGAGGGGCACTGGTTCAGCAGCGAGGCTGCTGACCATCAGCAAAGTATTTCACAATATGTGTAATTTTGAATCTGGTTCCAGTGGGTGTTCAACTGGAATTAACTATATAGCTAAAAATAAGAGCGTCTAGGGCCTTTTCTAGGTTTGGCCCAGGTATTTGCAGGCAGCTTTGCCGCAGTGAGGCCCTTGCTGGCCTGAGTGCATCACAGCAGGTTACTGTACAGCTGTTACAGTAATGTGCTTGAGTAGCTATCAGGAGGGTTTAAGAAATATAGCAACAGAAGGAGATGTGGTGAAATGAAGAGGATTCCTAATATGGAAAAAAAAAAAAAAAAAAAAAAGAGAATCCTTACTAATTGTGAAAGTTTCACAAGAGAGCAGAGGTTGTATGACTGTAATAATTCTGTTATTAACTTTTTGATAGACGCCTCACATATGAATATTAAGAGGAAAAAGCCTGGATTCAAGCTATTCACAAGGCATGGAAACATTATCACAGGTTCCTGAATGTATCTGTCAGCAAATCCTTTGATCTGATTTGTAAGTTGTCTTCTGTTTCAGTTCTGGGTTTCTGGGTCTTTCCTCTATAGAGTCTTGGGACTCCAACAGATTACTTCAAAATACATGGTAGCTTTGTGATGCGAACAAATATCTACTGAGATCAGATTCTTTAAATTTTATATGAATAGTAAGTTAGGTAGAAGGGACTCTTGTATGCCTGCACATCCCTCAGCATGTGAGTTTTCTCTACATTAGAAAGCAAATCACAACCAAAGAGCCTTACATGGATTTTAGATTTTGACCTTGGGCAAGTTACTGAGGCCCTCTGTGTTTTGGTTTGAAGCTCAGATTCTTGCATGTGCAAAATGCTAATATTCTGTGCATCAAGCTGTACGCATTTTTCTCTGTGTAGGAACATGAATCCTAGAGGTGACTATTTTATTTTTTGTTAACTTTTTTCTTATTTTCTTTCTCTTGGCCAGTGCTACACACACTTACTCCATGTATATTTCCAATCCCTATCTGGATGTTCTGTTCCTATCTGCTACTTTAGTCAAAGAAATCACTCAGTATGCAATACAGAGTTCCTGAATTTTGCCTCTCTGTTTAAGCAGAACTCTTATTGGGTTTTAATCTTGGCTGCAACAGCTTTTGTAAGCCCAGCATTCACAGCCTGCCTCTCCTTTGGCTGTGAATGCTTCTCTTTCTCCTATGGGAAGAACAGAACACTTTTTTTTTTCCCTGGAAAATATTAGAATGACTTGAGAAACTCTTTTTTTGTAGCAACTTTCTCACACTTAAAACTCTAGCTGAGGATTTTGAGCACAGTTTTGCACCTCTTGTGATATTATGAGATCCAGCCACTGAACTACTGCCCATTTGATGGTCCCCCAGAGTCTCCCCTTCCTGGCCCTTGTAGGATTTGTTGACTTTAGCAAGTACTCTTTTGTTTCTTTCATTTTTCCCTTCCCCCTGCTCACCCTGCCAAGTGTTTCTAATAGCAATTTTTTCTCCTTTTTGTTTCCAAATGTGAATTTAGGTATAACAAAATTCCTTCTCTGATGAAAGGATAAAGGCAAAGTTGTCTTCAGGGTCTGCTTAGCTAGCACCACCAGTCTCAGAGCCAGGTCTGCCTTCTGCCAATGACTCCAAGATTTGAAGGAACCAGGCTCAAAGAGCAGTACCCCAAAAGAAAACAGAAATCTTCTTTTCTTGACATCTCTGTCAGCTAGCAGCAGAAGCACATGACTCTGTTTCTTACCAGGATGTGGAGGAAAAGGCAAGTAGTTTGGGCATGACAGAAACATGAGCTCACAAAGCTGCTAAGCAGCTCCTGAGGAGAGCCATGTGGCTGATGAAAGACCTCATCCTTTTCAGATTTTGCCACAGAGCATTCACAGGAATAAGAATGTTTCTTCTCTGACTCAAGAAATTATGCTGGTTGCTTAAGGAGCCTATTGGTTATGAACTCCAAGTCTTGCAGAGGTGAGCAGCTGTCTCTGAATATCTGTTTCCAGCATTAAAAGAGGAAAGGTAATTGCTTTTTATTGAGTTTCTTTTACTAAAGTTCTTATCTTTTCCTAAATTTAAAGCAAACTGGGAAGAGAGGGTTAGTGTTATGTATAAAGTTATGTATAGGGTTAATCAAGAACTCTTGTTGAAGCAGTGCATCCTTTTCCCTCCTTGTCTGGACGGACTTCCTGGAATTTCTGGGTTCACATCTTGAGCTTTTCCCCTGTAATTTAAGCTTTCCAAGAAAGCTTAGCTGGGTACTGTTTTTAACATTTGTAATAGACTTGTCTCAGATGTGTCCACGCATAAAGGAACTAATCCTCCATCTTTCTGGAGAGCCTGTCCCAAGTAAGAAGATAAGTTGTGTCTGGGATCAAGAGTTCAGACTACAACTGTCCAGAGGAGCTGATTGGTGACATCATGACTTCTCTCAGAGGTTTCTTTTATGTAGTCATGGCTTTCCTTATTAGCTCCTTTTAATTCCTCTGCCTCTCAGCACTGCTTAACTTTAGATTGACTTTCACTTAGTTCTTTTAGCTTGTTTCTGAATCCAGGGACAGATTCTAATTTGAGCAAAAGTGTGCTTTTTTTTTTTTTCTTTTTTTTTTTTTTGTGTTTGCTCAATGTCTCTAAAATACAATTTTTATTGATGGAAAAAAGCAAGGCAAAGAAGGCAAAGAATACATTATAAGACATTTTGCTGTCCTTTAAGGTGCTAAAAACAGTGGGTGATGAACAGATGAATTTGCTTGTATTCAGAGATACATTTTGTTTCTTTCTATTCTTTCAGTAGACGATGCATATTGACATGATTTAAAAAGCAGGAAAATACATATTATCCTGTGAAATAATACTGCTTTGCATCTAGGAAAAGTTGCTTAAGTTGTTTGTGGTTTCCTGAGGCAAACATAGGACTTTCTTATGCTTTTTGTATTGAATGGAAAATTTATTTTAATTATTCTACCCTAGCTTGGATTGTCAGTTTAAATTCACCTGCTGGGTACTATCAACTGGTGTTGGCATCTGTATTCATGCTTGAAGATGTCCATATTCATTACCGGATTTCTTTAGCTTAACAAAGCCTGGAATTGAATGGATTAAATGCATCCCACAAAGTGAGCATTTATCATTCTGCGATGCACTGAGACCTAGTGCTGCTAAAGGAAAGGACTGTTTCAGGCATTAAAAATCCAGACTGATTATGAAACTCTGACCGTTTGTGGTGGAACCACTGCAAGAACAACACCATTACCATCTGTGCCCTCATCAGAGGCTTCATAGCTGGATATTTAGCATTTCAAAAATCCTACAGATGTTGATGTTGCATTATTCATTTAGTTAGAAACTGCCACAGCTGTGTGCCTTCCTGTATATTCTTTCCAGCACTCTGGCAGCAGACCCCAGTTTGAGCAGGGCAGAGAACAGGCTACAGTTTTGATGGGCATAGGAAAACTCATGATTTGTGCCTAGCTGGCAAACTTACAACCTCTGAAGAAGCAAAATGGAGCATTGTCGCTACACCCCAGCAGCTTCAGTACTGCAATGACAATGTATTGGATTGAAAATGAGCCTGCCTTGTGTACATCTGAATGTTCCCATGGTACTGAAATAATTTCAGAGAACCCTTTTAAAGCAACACATCAACCTGTCAATTGAAAGACTGATGGAGTGAAAGAAGGGAAGTATCAACTCCAAGAGAAATAGCAGAGGAAAAGGAAGGAGGAAAACAATGGGACAAAAAAGAAGCAAAGGAGATGTGGAAGAGGATGTGAAATGCACTGTGTGTTGAAAAAATCCTGAAAAGAAGGAAGCAAAATGGCACACGTTGAAGAAAAAAATTAAGAAAAAATTAAATTAAAAAGAGGAAAAGAAAAACAAAAGAGGGTTAATGAAAAATATTTGGTGAGACATGAGACATCTGCATTAGCTACTTGAAAAGGTATCAGATTCAAAACCACAGTTTTTAAAATATTTCTAGCGAGTAACTGGTTAAAAATACTCTGCTTTTCCTCTGTGAGCAAAGCAGGAAAAAAGGGGATTGGAATCCCAATTGTCAAATATCTATTGAATAAGATTCTTCCCCAGGAATCTGTACAAAGCTCTGTTTGTTTATTTCTACTCATAGAATCTGATATTGGAAGTTATTCAATTGCTTGGAAGCAATTTGTTTTCATAACTTGTGACCGAAAAGCCAAATCCCAAAAAGCTCTGCAAACTTTACTGAAAATATTTTAAATCCATTACAATGATAACAAAAGTGAAAGGTGACCTTAACTCAGTGATGTCTCCCAGGAAGAGGGTTGGTGCTTTGTGAATTTTTAGGGAGTCTGCTCATGGTGTTTTTGTTCTGTTTTGGTTTTTTTCATTAGTTAAATCTCAGTTATTGAAAATAGCAAATTCACACATGAACAGTGGGTGATTCCCTTGCATAATCTATTCACTGGAAGAAGTAAGGAGAAAGATCTGTCATTCTATCTTTATATTTAATTGAGTGATAGCAATTGATGTCTGTGTTCAAAATGCAATGAAAGACTAAAAATACTCACCTCTCCCACTGCCCATCTAAACCATCTCAATTTAGAAAACATCAACCCCTTATAATATGACAAAATAGTTGGCAGTGGCATTACCTTACACCTCCTTTGTTCTTATAGCTCTTCTTTTCTTAGGGAAAAGACTGGTTTTCTGGCATGTTCTAGACACTGACAGGTTGCTTTGTCCCAGGTCAGAAAAAATGAATTTGTCCCTGGACAAGACATATTTTTATGTTCAGCTCCTGCAGAGCAGCTGGAGCACACAGGCAGTTTGAGAGGCAAGGCTGAGATTCTGTGTGAGTGTAAATTTCACTCACTCTGGGTGAATGCCGCTGGCTTTCTCATTCCTCATCTGAAGAGATGAAGACCCCTGGGCACTCAATGCCACCGAACCCTTGCCCCAGTAATCTGCAGGGGAAGCTCAGTGTCATCACCCTGTGCTTGTGTGCAGATTCTGTAGTCTTGGCTGCACTGGACAATTTAAATAACACTTTGTGATCACACTGTTCCACATCTCTGTACTTTTCCTATGGGGCTAGTTTAATAAAGCTCCCACCTGTCAGATGAAATCTATTCCTCCTTTCAGTGTCTTGCTTATTGAGAGAATAAATGAGCATCTTTTGGGACAAGTGTAATGAAACACTTGTTCAGGTGCCCAGTGACAGCCAAGCTAGGTAGAGTTCAGTTTGCATGAACTGGATGAAGCACAGTCAGTCAACAGTGAAATATAACAATTTTATAAAATCAGCAGTGTTTTCATCTTGAACTCCTTGTCCTATTTGGATTACTCACATGGAAGGGTGATAGAAATTATTTGTAACATTCTGTATTATTGCAGAGGCAAACAAAAGCTTTTAATTATATTAAGAGAACTGGATTTGTTGGAGTAAGGAAAAACATGGAAGAGTAATCCGAGTACTCATCTAGTTTTGATGCAAGGACACACTCAAATTAAAAATGGCTGTTTAAACATGTAGGAGGAACCACACCTTACACAGCAGAGTTTTCTAAATAAAATGCAAATAAAGTATTTTAGATAAATATTATACTTAAAGGTTGTTTTTTGTAAAGTTCTTGTTGCTCTTGAAAAGGAGACTGTAGTTTTTCTATATTTTATGAGTGGTTTAACTATGTAATATTATGACATCAAATGTAAATATTGTGCCTTCATTCAGAAGATATGCTCATTGGTCACTAGCAATATTATTTATCTATGGAATTTCAAATCTGCTTTCTGATACGTTATCTGTAAGCCAACATGAAAATGAAAATATGAAATTATATAATGATGTGCAACATCTTTCCCTCCTGTCCTTCTAAAACCAAATTTTTCTTCCTTCCTCTGTTTTTAAAAAAATATTTCCGCCCTGATTTTTAATGTTTCCCCTCAACCATCCATGATTCTTTGATGAAGTCTAATTTTGCCAGCATTTTGAGCAGTAATTTTTGCTGAGTTTTATTAACCAGAAGTGTACTTTGATCTTTTCTTTACATGTCCATACTTCTCAACATCAAACAGCAAAAAATCCTGGAAGCGCTAGCAGTTAAAAGAAAAAAAAAGTTTTAAACAATCATTAAAATTCATGGGGCAAGTTCAGTTTTTACTCATGACATTATGAGAAATCAAAAGTTTCAGAGCCTAAAGACAGTTGAGGTGTAGGGTAGGAGGGAGTATCAGTGATACCTATTGTGATTATTGGGAGACAGGGAAAAGCATCAGATGCTACATAAACAAGAATCCCCGGAGAAAATGGTGAAACAAAACTGAAGAGGGGTCTGTAGGAAGTATATTCACCCATTCTGATCCTTACCCTAAGAAAGTTTGTTTTTCTATAAGGATAATTAAAAGGACGCAGCCGTATAAAAGGTCTGTGTGGGGATTTAGCCACATAAATGCAACCTCAAGTTGTGTTCAAGCTGTCCCATTTCAGTCTGTTTTATCTGTTGTCAAGCTGTTACTTTTTCAACACCTCCATTTCTTCTCTATATATTACACTAACTAGAAAGTTGAGGGTGACAACTGTGAGGGAAAAAAAAGGCACTTTTAGCTTTCTGGGAGCGTTATTAATTGAACTTTGGTGACTAGATAGCACGAGCACTTTGCTAGATTTTTGGCCAGTTCCTTCTCTCAAATAATTAGTCTCAGACATACTTTTGCGTCACTTAGGAGTGCTCTGTGCAGAAGTTCTCACACTCTGCATGACTAGCAGAATGTTTCTGAAGCAGTTTTGAGGGAAGAAAAAGAGGTCTTCATTTCCCCCCTGCCCCTTGTTTAGAAAGAGATCAGTTTGACACTTAATAAACTCTGCCCTGCTTCGAGATTTTATGTGTAGAAGTGGGCTGATTCCTTTATGAGGCCATGCAGCATCTGTCTATATACAACATTTTTAGCAACAGCTATGAGTTTTTCAGCTTACTCATGTAAGTTTGTCCCTTCTTCTTATAGAGTTCTCTAAGCCTGTGGAGACGTTTCCAAGCATTAAGAAAAGTGAGGAGGTCATAGAATCATGGAATGGTATGGGTCAAAAGGCAGTTAAAGGTTGTCTAGTCCAAACCCGCTGCCATTGACAGGGACCTCTTCCTTTAAACCTGGTTGCTCAAAGCTCCATCCAACCTAGCCTTGGATGTTTAAAGGGAGGGGATACCCACCACCTCTTTAGGCAACCTGTTCCAGTGTTTCACCACCCTCATCATAAAAAAAAAAAAGTCTTTCTTATACCTAGTATCAAATGATGGTCTTGGTGTATAGCTTTTGAGGCTTCTACCTGCCTTAATACCTTTTTCCATTCTCTCTCTATTGCTGAAAGTCAGGGAATATTCCCTTTCAGTTTTCATTTTCCTAGAGCATCTATGTGGTTCTTCTTTACAGACAACCAAAAGGTTCTAGACCTTGTTTTTTTCCCCCTATGTTAAAAAGTAAATTCACAAGTACTAAGTGAAATTTTTTGAACTCTGTAATGTTTCATTTATAAAATTCAACTGATGCATATTATTTGCTTTTCAGGATTATAAAGTAAAGAAAAATTATAAAGAAATGCATTATTATATAAAGAAAAGTTGCCATAGGTGAGAAAAAAACTATGTAGCTGATAACACGCCTCCCCATGTCAGACAACACGTGGCTGTTCCTACAGTCACGTGGTATGCAATGCTTCAGCATCTTTGTGGCTCTACATCCTTAGCATCCCTTCAGGTTTTTCCATGCATTATGGATTCTTCTCTTGTAGAAGAACCCTGCTTTGATGTGCCAGGGGTTATTTTTTTCACAATTGTTTTTTAAAGTTGTCATATCTTCTTAGCTGAAATATTGACATTAAACCTTTTCTTCTTCATGCAAATTGCAGCAGAGAGAACTTCGTGTTAATGGACCAGACCTATGACCTCCTAAGGCATGAGAAGTAAATGAAAATGCAGTTAATGACTTCGTTATCATGTGTGTGAGCAGGTCAACATGAAATATAACGAGGATGGTGAAAATGGTGATAAGGTAGGGAGAGGAATATTTATACAGCCCCTTCTCAAACTATGAAAGATGTTCTCTTAATTTTAGACTCTGACAAAGAACTTGTGTGGAAGTTTACCTTAGACATCATTCAGTGGCTTGCAAAAGTCATCATTTTCTATTTGAAGTGTTTGGGTACTCTCTTGAAGCAGGGCACAGAAACCTTGCCTGCATAAATTTCCCAAAGATTTTTGTTTTAAAATAAAAAATAAAAATTACATCAGTGAAATATTCAACCCAGAATCTCCTTTCTGTACTTTCACGATGTAATAAACCCAGCTTTAATAAAAATAGTAAAGCTTTTGTAGTTCTATGAAAGTTCAACTATAAATTAATGTTAAATGGAATGCTAAAGTTTGGGCAGGTTATATCCTTTGAACTTCATGGCCCAGATCCTTGGCTGCTGGTAAGAAACACACAAGACAACTCAGGTCAAGGACATTCAAGGGTATATTTCAGCTTTTCTTATCAAACTGCTCCTCCATCTAGGACAAGGAACTTAGGAAACTCTAAAATCTGGCTACTAAAATAATGGCTAATTACAGTTACAGCCATTGCAGCTGAAAGGTGGATGGTAGACCTCATGGCTTTTTTCTGCTTGTATTGTAAGATGATCGTATGTCTTTGTGGGAGTAAATTCAAAACTTACTGCTAAGAGATACCCATGTCCTCAAGAAATCATGTTTGCACATGAAGCCATTTAATACTCATGCCTCTCTGGATATTTCATGCTATCCAGTGATTTTTTTTACATCTTTTTTTATGCTGCTTCTAAAATTTCCTTGCATGAGTTTTCACAGGTAGTCAGCTTCAGATTATCTTTATGGCAGCACAGGGCTGTGAATGATTGGGTCACACATCTTTTTAGAGGAGCAGCACATCATGAGATACTGATCATTACCAGAATTACATAAAAGGAAATCAATGTTTAGCTTCTCTACTTATTTTCATTTATTCCCTCACATATCCTGTGTTTAATGTGCCAGTGGTAGGCTTTGTTATTAGCTTCAAAAAAAAGTTAATTAGAACACTACTGCTGTGTTATACCACATCAAGAAGTATATCCCCTAACATCCACTTTTCCCCAATTTTCCATCTCCCGAGTGATTGTGGGGTTGATTTGTTCAAAAGCAAGCTCATAGGAACCAGCAAAATGCATGCACGTGGTATTTCACAGGCGAATGCCCTAAAGTCAGAACTATTTCCATTCCTCACATGTTGTACTCTTAGTGCAATTTGCTGTAAGCATGAAGTTATTAGCATTTGTAAAATGCACCCAGGCTGGGAAAAAAAAAAAAAAAATCCCATCTACCAGTGTTGGTAAATCTATATTTAGTTGTTAATGACAACTTAATACTTAATTCTCATCTTTTTCTTTCAAAATCCAGGAGAGCAAATGGCTCTGTTAAACCCTTAGTCTGGACTATATCTTTTAGCATTTTGCCTGGATACCTTTGTTGTGGGCAGGAAGTGGATGGGGTCAGAGGGCTGGAAATCTGTGTAGTATTTTTCTTATAAAAAGCCACATGTTTTATGAAGTGACTTTTCCACCTGGAAATATCTGTATGCCTTTGTCTTCCACGTGAAGTATAGGTTCATTGGAGCAGTATTACCAAATCCTCGGTGTTTACAATGCTGAGGACAGGTGCTCTCCCTGAAAATTCCACCAGTGCTTCTCTGAGGGCTCGATCTCCTCATTCTGCATAAGCCATTCTATTTTCCGAGCCTTGATGCCATATTAGACTGCACAAGAGCTGCAGCACTTTGAGAGAGTCCAGTTCACTGAAGCTGAAACTCTTTTTCCTATAAATATTACTAACACTGGGTGCTTGCTCCACTTGCTTTGAGGCCCCTCCTGTCCCTATTTCTTGTGTGTGACTGTTGAGAAGAGAGAGCAACAACTGTTTTTCAGGGTTTTCGTGCATCAGCCTTTATGTGAGGTCCACATTTCAGCACATAAATCTTAGTGCAGTGAAGCCTTGGTGTCCTGAGACAGCTGTAAAGGCTTCAGGAGGGAACTCTCTCTGCACTCAGGCAGTGAAGCATAACCAGTGCCTCAAGATTCATTGGCTGAAGTGAGATCTTAGAGAAGAGATGTTAGACCCCCAACAGCTAATTGTTTCCATTAATCAAGTTATGGCCAATCAAGATGTGATTGCTTGAAACTTGCCAGTTCTAGAGAAGTGCACAAAAATTTGAAGTGTATTCCCCGAAGGAGAGATATTTCCGTCTGTTTTGGGGTCAAATACATAGCTGAATCCCAGAGTCAGAAGCAAATTTTGAGGAGATGGATTTCACCGTCTCTCTTTTCATTCACAATCAAACTTCCCATTCAGCATCATATCCGCTGACTATTGATTTTCTTTTTTCGTCTGCTTAGCTGATGGAATTAGGGCTGTGTCACATTAATAGGACAAACAAGCTTTAGCCTTCTGGAAACTTGGCTGCACCTTTTTAATGGATAAATAAAAAGAGAGGTTTTGATAAGGCTGAAATAACACCAAAATAAAAGTAGTGGTTTATTTACTATCAGAGCATGTAGTGCTACAGGCATCATTGAATGTTTTACATGGAGAGTGATTCTAGTGGTTATGTGAATTTTAATATCCTGCATAGAATGTTGAGAACAGCTAAATGTTTTCCAGGTTGAGTATCGACTTGTTTTATGCAGATTATAACAAACATTTGAATATTCTTGCAGGCAAAAGTTATATATACTGTCGGCTCCCAAATATTTGCATTTTAATTTTTGATTGATGGAAGGATGAGGGATTAGGGAACTGTTTTTGTTCAATGACATTGTCTTCCAAAGCTAATATCTGGATATTAAATGGCTTATCACTCATTTTTGTATTCTTGGTATCCTAAACAGCTACTCAAGCTTTCTACAACCACTACATGCATCATAGAGATATTTTGCACCATTAAGTTAATGGCTCTGTAAATGAATGATGGTATAATTTGCAACTTTCCCAATTCAGTTTTAAAGTAGTTTCAGAATTTCTTTAAAGGCTGGTTCACCCAGCTCAATAAAACTTTTCCATTGAGACCAGTTGATGTAGCATCCAGCCATTAAATGTCTATCTGCTAGAGGTAATTCAAATACATACAGTATCCCATTATAATTAGCAATTGATGAACCTAAAATATATTTTTCTCTTGCTTTCTCTCCCATGCCTCTCAATCCATGTGTGTCATTAAACCAAAGAATCTTATATACAAGGAAAAAACAAATATATAATATAAGGGGGTAGAGGGTGGGAGGATGTGTTATATTATTAAGTCATGTATCCTGTCTTTTACCTTAAAAAATGGGAATTTTGCTCTTGCCCTTTTTCAAAATTTTTATGGCTCATGAAAATAGACAGTTATAAATACTGTGTCCTTTGAATCATTAGTAAGTTTGAGTTTAGTGCTTGTCAATCTAGTTAAAAGACTAATAATTTGTCTTTTTTTTGTTATGCTTGTTTTCCATAAATTGACAGAAAACAATTTATTCAGTCTGTCTTTCTTCCAGTAATTGATTATGCAGATATTATTTATCGTGCTCTGCAAGCACATCTTTGCATAAATTGGATGCGCTTTATCATTCTGTGTTACATTGTATTTACAAATGCCCTATTTTCTGCTCATCATTGGCAACTTTATTCCATGGGAAACTCATCTTCATTAGAAGGGCTTAAGCATTACTGTTCATTTATCAGCAAGGGAATTTGCTGAAAATCCCCACCCTGTTTTCTATCTTTAGCAAATTATTTTCCCAGCAAATATGCTTTCAAATCCTACAGCTGTTTTTCTCCATGAAAATACAATAAATAGGAGGAATGATTTTCTCTTAGCGGCCCACCATCTAGGTATTTCTTTTAGATGCTGTTAAAGTTTGCAAGTGATTTCAGTTCTACTGTTTAACTAAAAGAGCCAATCACAGTAAGGAGGTGCAGCATCTTTGGTATTTTCCTAGAGTGTTAATGGCTGTGTTGAGGTCACCCCAGTTAGGAATAATAAGTTTCCAGACTAGCAATTTACTTGGTTAAAGGAAGGGTTGTCTGGATATCTTCTCTGTTTATTGTCTTTTTCAGAGTCATGAATATTGCCCACGCATGATATTTCAGAATTAGACTGAGTCCAGGGAATTTATTCACAAATATGATTCATTTTCAGGTACAGAAAAACCTTTTCTCTTTATAGCTTTTTTTTCTTCCTAGCTAAGAAAGTATTTTGTCATTGCTCCAGTGAGATGTAATTACAGTAATTCATCTGCAGTCAAAAAATTTCAGGCTTGAAAATCTCCTCTGTGATTGCACAGGCATAAATGTTATGTTCAAACATAAAAACTAACATTAGTGTAAAAAAAGGCTCAGCATCCTGTGGAGTATGAGGCATTGCCCACTTCCACATGAATTAGCAGGCTGTGAAAGTGCCCATACACTCTCAGACTCAAGCCCCAGAACACATATGTCAAACCACGGCCCTCTCCTGCTCCTTTCTGCATGACAATGGAGGAGCCAGCTGCAATTCTTTCTGCATGAGGAAGAGTTTGCAATGCCAGCACCATCTTCGTTCTTTACTCAATACCCAGAAGCCTTCACACAGGACCGATGTGTTGATGCCTCGGGAAGGCTGACCTGGAGCAGAGACTGGACAGAGCTAGAGAATAAAGTAGGTATTTATTGAAAGGCCTTTAAGGATATACCTTGGGCAGAACAAGAGCCTGGCCAGGGCTACACCCAAGGTGGACTTAGAATGGTCACAAAATGGACAACCAGTCATGAAGCCTCACACTTTTATAAGTTTTGATCCATTTGCAAATTGAGGTTAATTGTCCAATTACAGCTTCAGGTAATGAAGTCCCATCCCTCTTGTTTCTCCACTGCTGTTTATGCTTTGGGGCATGGAAGTTGTACTTGTCCTTGGTCTTCATCAGAAAAAGCATTTGTTTTGTCTACCTACTCTGTGAAGAGAGCTTGCTAACACTTAATGTGAGGGTCAGAACTACAACCCCTAGGCAGCGCAGAATCTGAAAAACATGAAAGCTAAAACTTAAGGCATCAGTGTCATGTTATGTTGAAGCATTGCTGCCTTTTGCAGTGGTGTGACACCTCCTGTATGGGAGCAATGAGAACATGGATCTCTCCCACTGGACCATTCAAGCCTGATGTGCGCACATGCCTGGGTGAGGTAAGGAGGTCTTGGTTTTCGAAGTGCGTCATCAGAAGACAATCCAGTGCACTACCCCTGAGCTGCTTCAGCAGTGACGTTTTATGGCAAAAATGGTAGAAAGCAGGAGACTATTTCTCATGCTCGTGTGGCTGAGTGCAAGCTCATGATTGCTGGCAGCCTCAGAAATGCCAGTGGTACTAGACAGGAGGAAAAGAGGGTGAGCCACTGTGCAGTCTAGAGGGTGAATGTTCACACAGCACACAGGACATCTGGGTCGCGTACTCTGCCACGTTAGCAAGAAGAGGAATAAAAGGAAGTCTTACTGCCTTATGATTTCTTGCTTTTCTTTATCTTTCTATGATTTTTTATTTGAGGATAAGAACCAGTGTCTGGTGAATGTATGAAGGAAATAGGCATCACTCTGTAGCAAGCATTTCCGTGTTTTATCTACCTTGGAATAAGGAGGCTGGAGACGTGGTGTCACCCTGACAGTTTCTCCACTCACCACTTTGTTTGCTGGTTTGTGAAGTTACCTAGGGGGCTGCTAATTCCACATCTGCATTTCATAGGGAATTATTTTAAATGTCGTTACAGGCTTCTATACTCACCTGGATAATCTTGCTTGTGTGTGTGTACAACTGCTTGTTAACACTGGCTTTTAGTTGAAGCAGGTTTCCACAATCCACAATAATTTTGAAATCCCCTTTTTAAGGAGAAAAAAACTCCAGAAACTAAACAAGCAAACAGTTTTAAAGGGTTACCTTTAAAATGACAGGGAGAATTTAAGAAGGTATATACTATTTATAGAGCTTTATTTGGTTTCCTTAATGTCACATAGGATGGTTACACACATGCTTCTCTTACATATGAGTAATAGAATGGTGGGTGCTCGGCTGCTCCTCTTGCAGGGCCCCGATAAGTTTTTACTGGAACATTTGCCCTTCTACCCCTTGCCATTTAAATTAGCTTCCCGTTCCATAGAAAAAATATACCTTATGTGATATGCATATGGAACCTGTGTAGTTAAATTTTTATTTCTACAAGCAATGACTGCTTGCTTCAATGTTCACAGAAAGAGACTCTATAAGAGGCCCAAGCGTAGCTGGAATGAATTAAGATTTGAATTTCAACAGACATTCATTGGAAGGTTTTTTCTTTAAAGGCACTGAGCTCTTCTGATGGCAAAGGATTCATCTAGCTCATGATTTGTAAAGGACTGTCTGGACTTTATTGCTAATTGTAAGTCACTGTGCAGGTTCACCAGCCATACAAGGAAAAATCAAGTCTCTAACCATAGATCTTCTCTTTGTATCCCCTTCCTCAGGGCTTGCTTTATTTCCAAACCCACAAACTCTAAACCAGAACAAATCAACTCAAATTGCTCAGTAATAATCACCTGAGGCCCTACCAGCCTCAGCCAGCTGGGAGGTGACAGCAAGCAACCTCATCTTATGAGATTTTCTTTTGTCCCAGCCTTGTCAGTCCTTTCATGACTCCATCAGAAACACCATCACCAGCCCAGTTACCTCTCAGGTGCCAAACTGACTTTAGCCCATGACCATCTCCTCTGTCCTGTGAGGGCTGCTGAGATATGCCCATTTATCACATTTTCATACAGGTTCCCAACAAAAATGAGATCCCCTTAAAAAGAATCAATACTTCAAAAGTAGGGCCTTTCATAACCTGAAACTGTGAGGAGTAATGCTGAAGGGAATCCAGGGAATTTCTGGGAAATAAGATCTGAAGTAATTTGGAGTAGCTTTTGCCTTGATTAATTGACACAGGTAGTGGTTTTGTATTACAAGAAGTTTTTGGTTTTGTTTTTGAGGCTGACCAGTATATAATTTAACATCATATGTGTTTATTTTACCACTCTAAAGGAGGAAAATGAACTTAAGACGAGATACAAGAAAAGATAATGTAAATATATGTGTTTACATAAATATTTATTTATAGATGTGAAACTTTCAGGATATGCAGAATATTCAAATACAAACACTTATATATTTGTGGACATGTAAACCATTAACCATGGTGCATTTTACACAAATCCACAGGGAAGCCTTTTTTTTTTTTCCTGCAGTTTTTTTTCTTCCTAGGAGAGGAAACCTGCTGCAGTGTTTTAATAACACTTGAAGGATCATGTGAGTTGTTCTAGAGAAGAGAGCTATCCTGTCTGCCAGGTGGCAACCTATAGCCTTCACAAACCAAATTTATTTGGCTTTTATTCGCCTCTGTAGCAGCTGAACAAATACCCCTTGTGCTTCTATAACTGTTAGTCTAATTTCTTACAACAGACCAGATTCATTGAGCCAGCAGGTCAGTGCAAAGCATGTTTATGACAGTGTGCTATGAGTATGCTGTAAGTAAAAGCCAATAGCTTTCAAGGTAGGTAAATTGCAGTGAAGGATTTGGGGATGCTCTATTGCCAGTACAGCGTGTAAAACCTGACACCATTCTGCTTAGCAGCAGTTTAATTGTTACCTGTAAGGTAATTTTTAGAGGTAAAAAAATACAGACTAAAAGTCTCATCTTAAATAAAAGCCGTCTGAAAAGTGAAAGTCTAAGGAAAGATTAATGTCAGACAGAAAATTTAAAGCTGAATAAAAACCATTAAGGCAATGAATAAAATTAATCTGTACTTGAAAATTGATTAAGTCTTGCTAAGTAGCCAAAAGGGAACTACCAAATGATCCGTACTGCCATAAACCATTAACTCTTACACTCAGGGCCCAACTCTCACTGTCTAAATTGGGTCTTCCTTTTCAGTCTGAAACCTGGGAGGTGTTTAGTCCTCTTGCCTTCTTACTCTGCTCGCCTTCTTTGTCCTCATCTGTAAGGCTAATTCTTAGGTCCTGTTGAGCAAAACTTTCTGCAGTGTTTAAGAGCAGAGGAGCTGGGGATGATGCGTGTCACCTGTGCCCCCCAAAGTGAGGGTGGAAGCAGAGAGCAGAAATGCAGGTGACATCACTGACTGCAGCCTTCAATCTTCTTGATTGCTCTGCACTGCCACTAAGATAGGGCCCGAGGATGGGGTTGGGGTGGGGAAAATAAAAATATTTTATGGGCCTGCTCCTCTTTCCACTTCTCTGCTTGGGGGAAGAAAAAGGATTGACTGCCATGGGACAGGAGACAGTGTTTGGAGGAGGAGCAAAATCACTTGTTATGTAGCTGCATTATGGTGCTAATCCTACCTGCAACATTTTCTGTAACCAGGTTTCCAAGGTGCCAGGTTAATTTTATAGGCACCATGTCTTTCCATGGTGTTACATATAATGTAGCACAAGAAATACAGCTTATGGCAGATGCGGTGCCTTAGTAGGGTTTGAGAGGCCAGTATGCTCGCTGTCCCTAAATTTAACCTTTGTTGGAGGTCTTGTCAAAGCAAAGCAATTAGAATTAAGTGTTTTGAACACTGAGTGGGATCACTTAAGTGTAGGTGGCCTGTTGATTTAAACAGGGACATATTTAGGTACTAACAGCAAGATTAAGGATGTATTTTGACAAAGAAAGAAGAAAGGGAGCTAAAACTAAGAAAAATCAGTAAAATAAGTCATAAAACAGACTTTCTTCACTGTACTATTTCACTAAGAGTATTGATTTCACCAGCAATTTTTCCCCCAGATCCTTGTGGCAAACTTAGTGCAAGTGAAAGCCAAGAGGGAGGTGAGTACAGGATAGAGGGAGCATGACCCAGCAACCCAGCAATGCCCCTCGCAGGGTCTGTGGCAGATATTGGAGGTCAGCAGAGCCAGGGGTAGTAGTTTTTACAAATTTCTGAATAGCAAGGAGTACCCACATGGGTTTGTGTGGCAGAGACCGTCTCATTGCTGAACAACTTGCTGAAGTTAAAATTTTAATGAAAATTGAAAGTTTAAGTGCCACCATTTTCCATTTCACTTTTCCCCTAACATGATTTATTGACCACTTATACATGATACATTCTCCTGCCATGAGTAACACTCTATATATCTATTTTCATGAATAATGGCTACCATTTTAATTGATAGTTTCAAACAGAGGAGTAGATTTATTTCTACAATGAATGAAACTGCCCTCAATATAGAGCCTGTATAAATTATTTTACGTATTTCAGTTTTCCTCTTGCAACACAGTATGCTCCTAATCCTAACAGAAATCAATCAGATAAGATCTAATACATCACTAAACACCCACTTCTCTAAAATATACTAGGACATTTTTCTATAATGCTTGTAAAATTTGTCTTAAGTAGTATCGCCAGGAGCTTTTGACTTGGCTGTTATATGTGTCTGTAAGATGTCTGTTTCATTCCCTGGTACCTTATTTGTCAGCTTTTTTGGCACCCTGCCTATATACTTATATGAATTACCTTACTTGAACACATCTCAATTACGTTACCCTTTTTCAGCTAAAAAATTTAAATTGAACAGTGTTAATAATTAAATATTGATTCCAGCAGTGCATGAGCTCATGTGGGCAGATGATGCATTATGTATTAACTTCTGAGTGTGACACCTAGAAGTCAAATCTACGAAGGATTGTTACCTAAAGAGATCACAGTTCATGACTGAAATCCACATTACTTGCAAATGATCTCATTATGATATAAAAGTCCAAGTCAACAAACTCTGTGTGCTCACAAATATGCCTCGATCACATGCTGCAGAACTACTGAAGGAACAAGCCTGCATATATTCCTGTGTCTAGTATAAAATACTAAACCTTGCTGTGAATCATTTCAAAATAGAATTAAAATGTTACATAGCATGCACTAGCTGCCTTCTCTAAAAACAAGCAAACAAAACCCCAAACAAACAGAAATTCCAGAACAAATTGCATTGCAAAGCATTGACCCAAATATCTTCATAATACATTTTGTAACCAGTGATTTTAGAGAGCTAACATTTATTCTTCAAAGTCAGGATCATTCCTCCAGCTCTATCTTCCTCTTTAATATGGATTTCCTTCTTGTAGTCTGACTAGAGTTTTCTAAGGCATTACTCCAATCCCTATGTAAACATTTGCATAAGGGATTTTACATCCATTCAGAAATCCCACATTCATGCTCCCGTACTGGAAAGTTTTGATGGTGGCATTTTAATAGTTTTCAGTATTTTAAGAGGTTGGGGATGGGAACACTGTCAGATACAATGAGTAAAGGGCAGAGGACAGAGTTTGTGAATGCACTGTAAATGAAATGACCCAAATGTGAGCACCCAAAAGTGAATTTCAAAATTTATCAATAGGTTTTGGCAAAGACAGAGAGATAGAATCCACATAAGAGAAAAGTCTATTTGGGCAGGAGCCTTGTCTTCAGTAAGACACTTTATCATCTACTACTTTAGTTAACTAAATTCTAAATGGCAACACTTGGAGCCAGGTTCCACTTCCTACTTCTATTCATAAAGCACTCCGCATTTTTTTTCTTCAGTTGAGACAATGTTCTGTGGTAAATATTAGTAACATAATGTATCAAGATGTTTTAATCATAAGAGGTGTTGCTGATAGATCTGGCATTCGTGCCAGATGTGCTGTATAATGGATGTACAGCAATTCAGCATTCACTGTACCTTGTGAGTAACGTTGTCTTTGCTTTCTTACATATTGCTTTAGCAACAGCTACGGTGTTTGAAAGAAAATGTAAGTACTGGACTGTATAGGAATTTGAATAGCTTTTATCTACATCCGCATTAACACGCAATTCCATTTCTCCCTCTAAAACAAATAAGCCATTTTCTTGAGAAAACAGAGGCATGATTGCTGGAAACCATAGTTTTTTATTCTGTTATTTGAGCTATGAAATCAAAATACGTTTTAATAAATTGCCACCGAAAACACATTCAGCTGTTAAGCTAAAGCAAAGACATAAAAGTCGATCAAAAGACACCACTCACTGCAGGGGGGCAAGTGAAGCAGTAAAGAACTAAAGAATTAAACCTAAAGAATTAAATCTACATAGTTCTTTTCTTTTGGTAGCAGCAAAGCAATTTGCATTATTCATTTCACCCTGGGAAGACAAAAAAACCCCCAAATCCAACAACATGAATAGACTGAAAGGACCAGATGGAATCTAGCTGGCAAACAAAGCAGAGGTAAAGTAAGCGAAGCAAAGAAAGCTAAATCAAACGTAACAAGGCTGCAAAAGGGTTCTAGAAATATCTAGAGAGACTAGGAGACCACTGAAAAGTAACAAAGGGACCATATAAGTGAAGGCTACAAAACGGATGAAAAAAAGTTCAAATATACTTTTTCTTAGTTTTCAGTATAAAGGAAAATGATGAAAGTGGAGAATATTATGTAGGAAGACAGAAAACTCTTACAAGCAATGGGCCAGAACTGTGCTTAACTTGCACACAAGGGCCTCATTTTCTGCCTTCTTCCTCCTTGTGGGTCCCTTCCAACCCAGCATAGTCTCTGATTCTGTGATATGTTGAATAATGCTTATATTGCAAGTAGCCCCCTCTTCAAAAGAGGCAAGAAAAGGCAAGTGCTGGGTGGTATAAAGATGAAACACAGAGTTACAAAGTGTAATGCAAGCACGCTGCTCTGAGAGCATCCTACTCTCTCTCACTAAAACAGTATGAAAGATGTTACCAGAAATGAGTAGCTGCTCAAAATAAATCATGTTTTTCCTTAGTTCAGGTTTGTTGTGATTGAAGTGGGAGACAGCCATTGTAGTGCATGGTGTCTTTAACGTGTATGCTGTGTCACAGAAGGTTTAGGTTAGATGACAGGAAAAGTTCTTCGCCCAGAAGGTGGCTGGGCACTGACACAGGCTCCCCAGGGAAGCGGTCGCAGCACCAACCTGACAGAGTCCAAGGAACATTTGGACAGTGCTCTCAGGGACATGGTTGGAATGCTGGGGGCTGTTGTGTGAAGGGCCAGGAGTTGGACTCAATGATCCTTATAGGTCCCTTCCAACTCTGTATATTCTGTGATTCCAACACCCTAGAACCATGAAAAAAAACAGAGAGAGCATGCTTTAGGATATCAATGAGAGCCAAATGAGGCACAGCCTATGCATTCATTCAGATTCTAGTCTGAAAATACTTAAAATTTATTTTTATTTAAGAGCCTAAGCATATTGTGAAAGGGTATTTTAGAACAATTATGTGGATGCAAACATCTTCACTCCCATGCTCTTGGTTCTGTAAAATTCCCCTCTACCCCACCTTGTTATTTTGCTTTTAAATACTTGGCGTGATCTTACGTACCCAGATGCATGTGGTATTACGAAATCCAGGTAGAATCTGTGACTGAAATATGTTTAAATGGGAAATTCCATTAATATATAATTGATACAAAGAGGGGAGAATATAAAAATTGCCTAAAATATAAAGTGTTTTGACAGCAGGATAACACTCCATTTCAGTATTTTTGGCTACATGGGATCCACCATTTTTAAATTATTCTGAAAAATTCCAATTATTTCCAATACAAGTAAACAGCTTACAAAATTTAAATTCCAAACAAAATGTTTGTTTTTTTTGAAAAGAATGTTTGATCGACTTGAAACATTCTTTTTCTAATATAATTTCATGGAAGATTTGTACATTTTGTGTTCTCATTTTAAGTTTGTAATGGGAAAAGAAAATCCATGTGCTGTTATGAAAGAAAATCACCTAGTACAAAACTCCACTGTGGTATTTTTATGTGTCTATGGTATTGGGTAAAGAAATGAATAAAAAGGACAATGAAGCTGGCACTACTGAACATTAATGAGGAACACTGACTGTTCCTGACAGGTCATAAAACTGACTCAGTGTCTGTGAGACTGCATTTTCTGCCCCAGCTTTGGAATTGACCCTGAACCCACTTTCTTATGAATAGATAAGGACTGCACATACACAGGCTGTTATTAAAATGTGAAATTGATAAAAGTGAAACCTAAATAAGACATATATTGATTTTCATGTCTTTATGTATAAAAATTGTAGGAAAATATGCAGGTTGTTTTAAAAATTTGTCCTGCTTTTTAAAAAAAGGCAATAAAACCTAGTTGGATCTCATGCGTATACAGGTCATAGAATTTCATCAGTTGAATCCTGCAACAGGACAGCAGCTCTTCACCGGTTATGGGCTGACTCTTGACTTAAGTTCTTGTTAACTGAGAAAGTCTACGGTCTTTAAGCAAATATATCCAAGGCTTTCTTGTCTTCTCTGGTAAAAAACATATAAGCATTTTAATGTCAAACCCATGCCTGTTAAATTGTGTTATCATAGGGAGCCTGCCACTATGAAAAACTTTATCCTCATTTACATTCCTGCAGATCTGGAGCAATTCATCTGGTATCCCTCTCTGTGTTAACCAAAATAATCACTCAGTCTAAAATGGATATTGCAGATCTTGAGTAATACTTGTGATTTTTTTCTTTTCTTCTGAACTCTTTCCAGTATGTCAACAGCCTTTCTGAGTGGAGGATAAAGACTTTATATGTAAGCAATGTAATTGATTTCCAAAGGTAACAGACTAAGGGATTAGTACTAGTCAACAAATGAGGAAATGTTTATTTTAGGGATGCCAGACACATGGCTTTCAGAGGGCAGGTTGCAATTAGATATTGTCAGAGGAAAAAAGGAAATGCGGTGTAATCCGCATTCTGATGTCCCCACAGGAGTTTGATATGCAGCCCATGGTACCAATTGGGACTCTTCCAATTGATTGGAACAGTTTTGGAGCAGGAGGTTTTATATAAAGCTAGGGAATCAAGTAAGGACTTTGCCAAGCTCTGGTGAAAGCAGAATTATGCATTCTCTTTTTCACTGCTTGTGAAAGCTCTGAAAACAGGCAACAAGAATGCTGAAAGGATTAAAAGATATGGGTGTAATATTCCCCAAAACCTGCTTGACAAGCCTCTTGAAAGGGTTTAGGGGTCCTAACCTAGGAGACAGAGGAGAAGAGAAAGAAGAGGAAAGTATACAAGAAGTCAAATAACAGATAATTGCTATTTCAACAATCATAAGTCTAGTTACAATAAAAATTTCACTTTATGCATGTCATTGTTCCACACCCTCTAAAACTGCAGGCAAGTTTTAATGGAAGGGGGAAGGGCAAGAGGATTTGGGGAAAGAATTCATGAAATCAGTCTTTCAGCTGCAGTGACCAAAGGGTCCAGCAGACTGGCTGGTTGTTTCCTTCTTATTTCTTGATTCAATATTCTTCTTTGGTGAGGTCCTGCCTTTTACATATTCCTTGCTCATTTATTAATAACATATCAAACATTAGACAATAAAATAATTTTTGATATTTGCCTGATTTTTAACATGAGCTCCAAAATAGCATGGCAAGTTCAATTTAGGTTCCTTATTGCTTATTGATATTGCAAATGCATTGCACCCTTTGTCAAAAAAATACAGACTTCAAGGATAGGCCAATTTTCAATAGTTATGTTTCCTTGCCTTTTGGCGTCTGTAATCTTCCAGGTCCAGGTATTGTTATAGCCCAAACAAATATGCATGTCCCAGATGACCATCCTTATCCCTCCCACCAACCAAGTTTCAGGGGAACCCCCAGGGTTCATACCCAGGGAAGGAGGAAAAAGCCTGCCCACATCTCTGTGTTTGGGGCTGGATAAACTTTAGAAGCTTTTAGCAAGTCCATCAGTGGAGAGCAGTTCATGTCAATTTTCACCTGGGTTTCCAGGGCCTTTCTGCTGGAGACTATTGGTTAAGACCAAAAATTAATTTTTCCTTTATTTTGCAACTAGCAGTTACCCCTTTATAAAATACCTTACCTCAAGAGCACCCTTCTCACTGTGCCAATTAAAATGTAAGGCAGCAAAAACTCACTCCTAAAAGGGCTTATGGATTTTTTATATATTCTGAGGCTGACACAGAGAGAAATACTGACAAGATGTTCTCAAGAGGTCAAAACGCCAAAAAAATTTACTGGTAACTTCAAAAAATCAGAGAACTTTGGCAAAAGTTCAGAGCAGCATTCAACCAACACAAAACATGTCACAAAGCTTTAACTTAGCCCATTCAATTTAGCAAACTCCAAGCCCATCCAGTTTTGTTATTCGAAACTACAAGGAGAAAGAATGAGAAGGATGAGATGAAAGAGAAAAAGAATACAAGAAATAACAAATACAGCTCCCACTCCTGAATTCCAGCAGCCTTCAGCTCCACTCCTGAATTCCAGCAGTCTTCAGCTGATATAAAATCAAGGGAAGGTAGGGTCATGATATGTACTTGCCTTTTGTCCTGGGTTATGCACCCTTTGGCCTTCCTAGGGCTTTCCCCCAGGTGGCATTTTGGGTCATCTGGCCACTGTGGAGCTGGATTGGGGCTCCAGAGGTGAGTGTGGAGCATTGCCCCTGCTGTGCCAGGGACGGGCAGCCACTGCAGGGCTGGGATACAGGCTCTGGGGGTTTGGAGCATGGCATTGCCTCACCAGAACGAGACCTGACCTGCCCCATTTCCCCACACGTGCACCTGAAATGTTTTGACATGGCAATCCTTCCAGTCTCTCACACTGGGGTACCTGAAAGAGTCAAATGCATGCAGTTTAAAAAGAGGAAAGTTTAAGAGATGCACAGCTGCTCTGTAAATTCCTTCCAGAAACTAATGTATCATCCTACAGTTTCTCTGTGAATTACCTCTCTGCAGCTTGTTAAAAAACAAGGTGTACACAAAGGAAATAACGTGATGTACGCTCTAATGCACAACTGCTGTCCTTTTTTATGAGAAAATTCCTCCCATTCCTTCTTGTAATCTATTTCTCAGCTGGGTCACTTTCAACTCAGCTCAGAGCTTTGCAATTGAGTTCAGTAGGAGAGAAGTATTTGCAAGTTATAAGGATTAGTTTCTTTGAACTCTGGGTACCAGTATTCCTACAGTGTAGAAGGAAAAGAATTTGTGTGAATTGGAGAATAATAAAACATCTTTACTCTTCTTTTTACCTTCCCACAATAAAAAATAGAGCCGAAACGAAGAGTATGACAGAATTCCCCTTGAATTCAGTAGTGTCTATTATTGAATTTTTCATTAACATTTATCATTTTTCCCCCTCAGCAATTCAACAATGGCAAAATAGTCTGTGTAATTAATTGCACATACAAAACATGGTAGAACAAGCTCTTGCATAACATAAAAGCCACATAATTCATTTATATAATTCAGTCAGGGATGGGCAGCATATATGCATATATGCATATATACATACACAGACACCCCTTCTGGGTATCCAAAGCTACAGAATGTTGTGGGGAGGGGAAAGAGCCTAAAACCAGACACTTAACAACTCATGTGTTGATGCATTATTACTTATTTCCGTGACATGTGTATATACTCTCAAAAGTTCAGGTTTTTTTATTTATGATAAAATATACATTCTTATTTCCCCTATGTATTTTTTTCTTGATCTTCCCATTAAGAGAGTGGACTAAGTGACTTAGAATTATAAAAATTACCACCAGCTGTTCAGCTCAGGTACCAGGCACATGTATGCCTACCTATGCATATATAAATATATACCTGTCTTGATGTATTAGTAATATTTGATAATCTTGGTGTTCTGCGACTGCTTTGAATTTTCCGTGTACAGTCACAAGGTAAGAGCCCCTGGATGGTAGCTCTGGCATGTCTTAGACCTGATACTGGGGGCTTCAATCTGTTTGCAAAAATATTGTACCTGCTCTTTTCTTTTCCAGGGAGGACAATCAGCCATAGTTCTTTGGAACCCAGTGAATACCACTTTCAAATTAACGTCCCACTGTGCTTTTTTCTATTTTCTCCCAAGCAGGTATTCAAACTCCTGCTTACCTTCTCTAGTCTTTTGTCCCCACAAGTATAAAAAGAGAAAATATACCTCCACAAATATAAAAATATCTACCTAATTGCAAAGTCTATTATATTTATCTTGGCTTTATTTGTCATGACAGAATTCATTGAATTCTTGATGAAGACAGCCACATCTCTGTTGGTAACATAGTTATGCTTTGTGACTAAAGAAAATCCAGTAGTAACTCTAAGTACAATTTTAAAAAATTGCTCATCTTTCATTATCGCAATGATTCCTAGCTTAAGTGGTGTTTGAACATTCATTAATTAAACCAGTTGACTGTAGGAAAGATATTTTTAAATACTTTAGAACAATACCTAAAAATAGTCAGATGTTCATTACTGAACTTATCCATGACGTGAGTTCCACAGCAGTCATTAGGGCCTTTTATAACCATTGTGAGTCATTCTGAGTATTTCTTAAAATTCCCAAGATGCAATTTGTTAGTTAATTTCTGTTTGCAATAATTTTCCTTTAGAAAATGCTGGAATTTTCCTTAGGAAAAAACTGGACATTGTTCCAGTAGGAGCAGCTATTCCGTTTGGTCTTGCCCAAATTTTTCAGTGACAGAACAAGGCGCTGAATTCTTCAAAAGTCTTCTCACTTGTGAAGAAATGGTAGCCTAAAAATGGTTTTGTTAGAACTCAGAAGAGGTAAGTAGCCTTAATATCTGCTGTGGAGGTGTTTCAAAGCTTCCAGTATCCCAGGAAAGCCAGACTTCATCAAGGAAAGCACCACTAAGGAGTACATCAGAAACACCAGGGGTAGGCTGTGAGAACGATGAGGCACTCATCTTCAAACTTGAAATATGCTGTATAAATTCTGAGCCGATATCCATGTAGAAAATTTGGTAGCCAGCTGCTTTTCACCCACCTAGAGGCAGGAATGCCAAGAGTAGCTCAGACCACTGGATATATTGATCCTAATATCGCTGCTATGCTCAGTCAAGAATGTCTGAAAGGACTAAACAGGCATCTGTGGATTGATTCTGCTTTAAGGTTTCTCCAGTTGCATACACTGGTAAACATCACGTAATAATTACTTCCCAAATAAACAGCTGATGAAGGCTGATTTATTGTGAATATTCTGAACTCTTCAAATGGCGTCACTGAAGCTCAAAGCAGAAAACATGCAACATGATAGAATTGTGAAGAATAGGGCTGTGTGCATATTTCCTTCAGTAATTGATCCACTGAAAGGTTAACACTTATTTTGGAAAATAAAAGGCCTGGATAAGCATTAGATTCATGAAGTGCACTAAGTAAAGTGAAATGCACCAGAGTGTTTATGATCTCTTTTAACAGGAAGTTTAGTAGCAAACCGTGACAGCACCATTTTTCTTTCTTGCTAATAAGCATTATATCCCTCCCTGAAATATATCTTTATAGCTACTAAGAACTGCAAGGCATTGGGAAAAAGTTCTTCACTGAAAAGGTGGTCAGGCATTTGAACAGGCTTCCCAGGGAAGTGGTAGAATCATCATACCTGGCAGTGTTTAAAAAAAGTGGGTGCATGTATCACTAAGGGATATGTTTTAATGGTGAACACAGTGGTACTGGTTTGACAGATACCATGATCTTAGAGGTCTTTTTCAACCTTAACACTTCTATCATCCATCTCTTATAAGCCTGACAAGAGCCACCAGTAGAATTCAAATATAATAATCAGGAAATTAGTTGAAAAGCTATGTACAATACCACATTTCATTATTTATTGATTTCTAGCAGCACTTCAAACTAATAAAAGTTTACATTTTCATTGCATGTTTACATTTCTCTTAACAGGAAAAGTGTGTAGGTGTTTTAAGTTTTCAGCTCGCCAGAGGATGAACCAAGCCTGGCAATTGAGATATTGTAATGGCTGTGTCTCAACAAACTCCTTCTGCCAGCAGCATCTTGTGGGTTACCACCCTTACTTTTCCTTTCCAGCCTGACTGCATCACAGCTCGAGTAGCGGTGGCTGTTAACAGCCTGACACATCTGAGAGTACGTGTGTGCTTCAGCAGAAAGTGGCATGCCAGAGAATATATAACCTGTTGCACTTCTTTTAGAGTGTAATGAGCAGATCTCACACCATGTTGTTTTTGCAGATTCCACAAGGAATTTTGCATAGCTCTCTCCTGGATAAATGGAAAACTCTTTTTCTGAACTTACTAAAAGCGGGGGCTGAATATTTTTCTTTCCAATGAAAAAGAAAAAGGTGGCATTACAAACAAAAGAAGAGATGCAGCACAAAAATATACAGAATATTTTACTGAATGTGTTAGAGGAAATATTGATTTCCCATAATGTGCCATGGTAGCTTCACAAGAAAAGGAATTCAGCTGTGTGTATGAAACTCAATATGAGCACAAAACTTGCCCTAATATGACAGCCATCTTCAACAGACTGCAGGACTCTACTGAGCCATAGGCTTACTGAAAACTCAGGCAAAACTTTAGGTAACTTCAGAGGGAATTTCAAGTAATAAAACTTGTCTCTATTTTTTATGATTCCCTGGTACCTCTGTAATATTATTGCTACATTTTATGGGACACTGAAGTTCATGTCAAAACATTAATTTATTTGTAAAATCAAGACAGAAAAATTGCAAAGTGCCATCTGCATAATCGTGTTATTGTACCATCACGCTTCCTTTTTTGAGTGGGGGAATGCCTATTAATCATCAGCCCAAGGTACATAACCTGTGTTTGTCCAAGTGAGTCAAGTTTCAAATGAAGGGACAGTAAAACTGGTTGCTTGGGAGAAAAAATATGAATACACTGATGACACAAGAAGTAGATGGTCAAAGATGCTGTTGTTTCAGTGATTTGCAGTTACATACCATGGGCAGCAGAAAATTATAGAAGAAAAAGCTATTAAATTATTATTTGCATTCATGGTCCATATATAGATATTACTTTCACATGGCATTGAATTTTTGTTTTGCTTCTTCTTTGTTTTCCATCAGGTTTCTTCCAAAAAACAGTGATAATAATAGTAGCGGCAAACAGAATAAATAGTAAGATAAAATTATTTTAAAACAAATAAACCAAACCCTTTCTAGTGACAGAAATACTGTCAAGTGTCAGACATGGCAAAGTGTGCAAATATAATTTGCTCCATAGGAGCCACTACTATATGAGTGTTTCAATAGCTGACCCAGTATTTCTTGACTAAATTGCTGTTTGAAGATACAAGTAGCTAGATGGAATCAGCTGTCCTCAAGATAGCCTAAATATCTCATGCTGTGTTCATTAAGAACATCACTCAGAGTGCTGTGTTAGGATTCATGGGGTTCTTTGCTCAATTTGATCATCTTTAGAAGTGCACAAGATCACAGGCCAGATTCATCAAAGCGAGGGATAAAAGAGATTTTCCTTTGTACAGCCTGGATGTGAAGCTATTTTAAATTAAACTATTTCTAATAAATTTAGTTTTCGCTTCATAAATAGTTTTGCATTTTGTAGTGGATGACTGCTAAGGCAAGAATGATATGAAAAGTTTGCACTTCTTTGTGTATAATTTTCAATTGTACAATTTGGAATGGGGAATTTTTGAGCTGTTATCTGGTAGAAAACGATGCTAATTTGTGACTGTCTCAATGCAATAATAAAAGATTATTAAAATTATTAGAGAGATGCCACTGCCCAAATTAAAGCGTAAATGAGACCATATGCCAAAGTCAATAGAATGGATTTTTATTTAGCAGTAAATATGTGGTAGAGAGAGAGATAAGGAGAAGGAGGGTGGGGAGAGAAAGAAAGTGGCGGAGAAAAATACCACCACTCTGTAGATTCCACCGACATCCTGCCAGTCCTCCCTGTCTTCTGGGTGATTGCAGCCCTCTGGAGGTGGTGGTTGCAGACTGTACCCGTCAAGTGGTGGGGGAACAAATCCAAGGAACACAAACTCTATTGGGTTTATAGTCGCTCAGGTTCAGGTGGGAACGCCCAGGGAAGGGGAGTTTCACACTGGGTAAGGTAGTGCAAACCACAAGACACCTGAAAGATGTGGTGCTGTGGATCACAGGACACGTTAAGGGTCTTGACACCTTGTAAGGTGTTGCATCTGTCTCTTTGTCAGCATAGATGAATCAATCATGGCCCATCACCCAAGAAGAATCCCATCATCCTACACGTGAATGTCCCATACTTGGGATCGGAGTTTTCACAGCTGGAGTCACTAGATAAGGGAGCACAGTGGCGTGATAAGAAGGACTAACCCACCTCACAGGATTTGCCTCTTACCAGCCTTATTTGGGAACCCAATTTGCAGCTCCAGGTGTGCCCTCCCTTCTGCATCCGAGAGGCCAGTCTCAGTCCCTGGTGCATCCCTAGCAAACTGAGCCCTTAGCACCAACATTCCAGTCTCTCACAGCACCTGGGTGTTACAGCAAATGGCTGAATATTTGACTCATTAATCACTAGCAGTCACTCTCACAGCCTCTTAATACCAATTTTTTTCCGCACATGATGTAATTTGCATAAGATGATAGACTGCAGTTTGGGCTTTTAAGTTAATAAAAGGAAGAGATTACTCAAATTAGAGCTCATTTTAGGATTCTGTCCTCTCAGTTTATGAGGACCTATAATTGTTTAGATCCAGGGAACTAAAATGTGAAGGAAAATTATGACTGTCAAAGTTTTAATGGGAATACAGTACGAAGAATAAGATTTGGAGTTGGAGCATACTTAAAAATGTCAGGATCCAATAAAACTTGGAAGTGCCTGCGCTGAAAATCACTTCGCTTTTGGAACGCATCTATGTGGGTGACATCTAGAGTTTATTATAAAGGATGATTTACTCACACAAGAGACAGGCAATCTATTTTTTTCTGCATACTTATTCTTCTTTGGACTACAGCATGTTTTGGGATCCCCTAACAACCGGATATTATCAACAATATTGGCTTGGAGGCTTGGAAGGAGTGGTCAGGGCAGTGTGACTGTGGACAGATTGAACTCTGCACTGTCTCTTTTGTAAGTGTTTTATTAATATTGTTGCTGTTATTGTCTGTTTTCTTGTCTCATTGCTGCTTCCAGTAAATTGTCCTTATCCCAAACTGTGATTTTGTCTTTTGTCCCTCCAATGAATTGCTGCATTGGGGCGGGGGGAAACATGGGAGAGAGAGTGAGTAGTGTGTGGTTTTTGTTCCAGTGGGAACACTAAATGGTGGAGTACCTTTCCTAAAGCATGACAACAACATAGTCCATACTGGGGGAAAAAAAATTGTTATATGCTTTATACTTAGGAAATATCTTGATTTTTCACAATACCAAACTGAAAATTCTACAGAAAGATGTCTTATCCTCTTCCTCCAAAAGGGATGTTTGGTTAGAAACTTCTCAGAACTTATCAGGAAAAAAAAAAGTGATTCTATCATTTTTTTTGAAAACTCTAACAGTAACATAAGGACTTAGACTTCTAAACTTGAGATGGAGAACCAAGTTAGAGTATTCCTGTTAGAGGCACAGAAGACTAAAGAATAAAGAAAAATAAGGAAATAAAAATTTTCTTCAATCTGCTTCTTACCACTGTATAATTAGACATGTATTTACTAATTGCTGACTATTCTCAAATTTACTGATGCTTAAATTACAATCTGATATGTCAGTATGTTTATGTCACATTAAAATCCCCTCTGCTCAATTAACAGACATCCAATCTAGAAACATTGCAGGCAAGTGCAACAAGTATCAAGAAGCAGCAATTAATTGTAAATGCTTTCAGACAATTCAGAGAAAGCCATTGAAGATATTTGTCTGTCAGCTGACATGAACTTCGAAAGGAATGCTCGCGCACATGCTTCACTGCCTCTGAACACATGTAAATTATTCTGTTACAACTACCAGTTAAGCACATTTGTGCACAGAGAAGTCTCTAAGACTAAATGTCTTCTGGCATTTTAAAGAGATAATGTCAGGATTCCTGTCCAACAGAGGAAAACAATCCTGTTTGTTTGTCTAACTGAGACAGAGCAATATTGTGGAAAAAAGATGAGAGAGCAAGATACAACGTAGCTTAAGACATCTCAGTACTATATCCACTTCTTTCCAGAAGCAAGGCTTAACCCAGGATAAGAGCTAGGCCCACAATGACATTAGCACCTTCATTCAATGCTTTCATATTCAAAAGGATATATGAATGGCCAAACTGGGATAAACCAATCTCCTATGATGGCCTTTCTCTAACAGGGGTCATAGATGAGTGTCTGTGGAAAGGTATATGAAACAACATATTCAAGTACCCAGAAATGAGACACAAGGGTGCATGGGAAAGACAAGAAAGTGAAAGCACACTAAATGCCATCATCTCTTTTGATAAACGAAAAGCAAGTGGAGTTTTTCTTCCCTGGTAAACATGATGGTTATGGTAAACATCCTTTTTTCAACCTCCCCAGACAACTGATAACCTGAAATCAAAACCTTGTTGTGTGGATGCTACTTTGAAGTTTGGAAACAGTGAAAATACTAACTTTATTAAATAACTTTACAGTATAATGTCTTTAATAGAAAGTCTCTTTTCCCAGTCAAACTATTTTCCTCAATCTTTAGCTGACTACTAGTACTGAATAAGTCTAGGACCAATATGCAGTGTTATAAACCCCTGAGTTTAGTACTCAAAATTAATTAATTCTGGCCTATCCTTGTCATTTTCTTGCTTTTGTGTCTCTAAATCACACCTTGAACATTAGTTTAACCAAAAGGCTTTTTGATTAATAGGTATATACGAGGCAGACAGTTCACTGCACTCTTAAAGTTCGTCAGTTTACTGCCAAAAATTTTTATTTTAATATGCAGCTTACAGCTCTTAGGGCCTAGGTTTTGAATTAGGTTTTATGGCTGCACCCTTTCAAAGGGGTAAGTGTACACTCGTATTCCTCACAGTCCCTTCCTAACAATTTCTTTCATTTTTCTCTTGCATCAAGCACAAGCTGCCTTCTATAAAGAGTTTTGCTAGTACAACTGCCTTAGTTTCTGCAGCATTCTATAGCATGACAAAGCCTCATTTACATAGATGAAGTTAAGTTTCCCTTCTTTATTTGCTTTCAAAGCCAGTGGGAGCTATGTCCATAAGCCTGACATTATTTAGTTTATACATTAAAGAAGAGTTGTGGGAAAAGCAACAAACTCTCTATGAAATTATGAAGCTTCTTAGAGAATTCACAGCAGACATTTTCAGTGATTGAGGCATAATGGAGAGATTATCCCTCAGAGACCACGGATTTACAGGTGAAGCATAAAGGGAGCAGGTGAAAACTGTTCTGTTCATCTCAACCTCTGCCCAGCCAGGATTTCCCATGTTTTCTTTGAATACCTGTGTAGTTCATCTGCACTTTTTTTTTGCTGGACACTCCAAACCAAACCCCAAACGCTCCAAACCAAAGCAGAAGGAGGCAGTTTTGTGGCAGCAGCTAATCAGAGAGAGCCCAGAGCAAATGTTTGCTGGCTGTGAGCTGATGATAATGCACAAAGGCATCTGAGGGTATTTACTAAATTCAGTTCGCAACTTCCTGAGGTACCACACTGAGGTAGATTCCTCAGACAGGGGAGGACAGAAGAATCATAGGATATCCTGAGCTGGAAGGGTCCCAGAAGGATCATCAGGGCCAGGTCCTGGCTCTGCACATATGACAGCAGGATAGAATACAGACTTTGTTTCTAGAGGAAGCAAAGAATTGGTTTCACATACTGCAAATATACCAAATTCACTACAAATCTGCTGATTCCAATCACCCTTTTAATGGTGAATTAGTTAGCACGTTTTGTAACTTTATTCCTAATCTTATTAATTAATTTTCTAGTGGCCTGTTACTATTATAAATTCTGCATATTAATGCGATCCTTCTTTCATAGTGTGAACTGAACTGGTTTGTACTTTCTTTTGTGGTGCTCTCTTACTTAGATTATTGACAGATGCTTTTTGACTTACCTTCTGCTTTTTTCCACAGCCTGAAGTCTTTAGCTCATCAAGCCACGCTTGTTTGCTCTGGAAGCTGCTATTGCTTTTGCTTGTGTCATGATGCTGTTTAAGTCCTGTCTCTTGAGACTGCTTTTATTGTCTGAAAGGTCATCATTGTTTTCATGGCCATGAAAACACGTGGTATAATGACTCGACAAGTAGCTTATATTTGCTCTGACTGGCCTGAAATAGGCAGAATGCCAAAGCATGTTGAGCCTAATAATTTTGCTTCATGAAATATTGAAAGGCACAAAGGATTCTGCCAAAAGCAGCTCATTTCTTGTCCTAAGGGGTCCTCCTTGGATTTCCTATAAAGGCTGTGGACAGACTTTGAACCCCGTGGGTCAGGGGTCAGTAAATGGTAATGCAGTAGAGGGATGAACACTTAACTTTCCTCAATCTATCTTGAAAGAGGTATGCTTCAAGGAAAAAAAAAAATGGCACAAGTTAAACACACAGTCCTTAATGTCCTGATTATCAAAGGCTTGTGATCAGAGAAAATACAGTTTGGTAAGCATGAAGTGAGGACATAATGGGAGAAAAAACCCATAATAAAAAAGGCCTATTGAAATGAGACTTTATGGACATTTGCTGAGTGCACTTATGGCACTATATGCATAAAATAATAACATAGAAGGAGCTGTCTCCCATTTGCAAGAAATATAGAAACAGTGCTCTAAAGAGGCTTGTGTGTATAAATAAGAGATAATCTGTGATAGTATATCGTATGTTAAACAGAAAGGCTGGTAATAAATCCCAGTACCATTATTTTGTTTTTCAGCATTTGTCTGCACATTTATGAATAACATTAAAATGATGTATCAAATTTTATTTCCCTACAACTCAGCTGAAGTAGTAATGAAATTCATGTCCACTTCTTTTCCCAGATGTTCCTACAAATGGCATGAGAAGGAAATGCGGACATGTCTGATGTGCTTGACGTTGAAGTACAGTGGGCTCCAGTGCTCTGACTGGGCCTCCTGGGTCTCTGGAAGGACATACACCATAACAGTAGGAAAGCTCAGCAGATGCTCAGAGGTAGAGTTTCTTTTCTTCTGCCTGGTGCTGTGGCCTTCCAGACAAGGCACTACTGATAGGGCTGTGACTCTTCTTTATGTCTCTGTTTTCAGAGCAGGATTTTTGTATGAGGTTGCATGCAGTCACTTTTCTCTCTTGATTTTATTATTTTGAGATTAAAACTCACATCTGTCATTTCCATGATGAGTAGGAACTACTGAAAACTCCTAGTCTGTGTCATACATCAAGAGGGAGAGGCCTCCACTCTAGGGAAATCTGGAAGGCAGAATCATCCACCGCATCATGGAGGCCTTTCTAAGTGCTCAGTGAAATTGTCATTTTTACATTAAGTACACTGTCAGGATCTATAAGAGGCTGATTTTTTTCTAAAATTTGGTCGTTTTTATATCTGCATATTTTTTGGGGTGTAGAACTTGTGTGATACAGCATAACATTGGTGTTACTGCAGTGAATGTAGACTTACAGAAGCATTAACGATTTTATGACTAGCTTTCCATGTTAAAAAGTTTCTAGGCTTCTATCCAGTTCTTTAAAAGGGATGTTTTTCTGAACTATCATGTGACAGCTGACCCAAAAAACTCTAAAAAGAAGTAGAACCCAGGTTATGAAGAGGTATTGTGGTTTCAAAAAACACATCTGTCAAATCAGGAACAGCCAGGACCCACAGTCATCTGTCCTGTCCAGTGAAAAATTATGATTTTCTTTGGGTTGAGTTTGCCGTATTTACTGCATCTGGCATTGGGAATTCAATGCCTTGCCTACAAAAAGAATTTTCTGGTGTGGATTTCTACTGTGCTGGGCATAGGAAGCCAAGTTGCATACTAAATTCAGAAGGAAAAAAACCCAAACAACTTTAAATGGAAAGCATCCTACTGCACATTAGATTAATGTGCTGTCAGCAACATTATGTGTTATTGCATCAGAAATGGAGAAGATAGAAACACAGTCAAAAAAAATCAGCCGGTAGAATTTTCCTTTTTCTGACTCTCTTACAGACTCTTCAATCATAGAGAGCTGATCCGTCTGTTTCCATGTCTCAGCAGAATGATCAGAACATGTGGACCTTCCTTCAGTGCTAGAAACCTAAAGTGGGCTCTCAGAAAAGCACAATATTTTTCTGGCTTGACTGTTCAGGGACTCACTGATAGAAAAAAGAATGCTTCAGTCCTCTGAAAATCACTAATGTTTGTTATACCTGATAGGTCTGTCCAAAAATACTAAAAGTCATGATACAACTATAGGAAAAATCCACCACTTTTTAGAGACATAAATCAAGTGCCTGGATGTATAGATACCATGGTAGCTCTATTTTTGAAGTCTAGGCAATTTCTTGTCTCCATTGCCTTCCATGTAGGAGGAATGGCGCAAAAAAGAAGAAAATTCCTGAGGTATCCAGCAGTCTATAGAAGGATTCAAGAGGCAATTCTCAAAGGGATGGAAGAATCTCCTAGTGTTGGGATGATACCTGGTTAAACACCACTTGGTATATCTTTAAAAACCTAAAAATATTCTTGCTCAGCCTATATGTTTTTCTGGAATAATTATGCTGGCCTGGTTTAACTGCTATTTTCCATCCCTAACTTCTACAAATAAAATTATGTTCAGTTCAGTGACAAAGTCCCAACCTCCAGGGACAATTTTTTTTGTTTGTTTTTGTTTGTTTGTTTGGTTGGCTTTTACCTGATTTGAAAATGAGATTAAATTTTGCTTTTAAGGGATGGATCTCAGCCTCAAAGAAGACATTTTTTTCCCCAAACAGTAATAATTAATAACACGTTTCTTCAGGCAGAAAACATGCATGGAAAATATTTGTGATGAACATTTAGATTATTAGCATAGTAAAACAGGGGAATATGACTGAAATATTGTCAGTGCTTGCATAATTAATGCTATTGAATACATCCTACTACTGTGTCTGTCTTTGTATGTATTCATACCCCCAGGCTTATAAGGCATAATTTTTTAGCCATATATGTTTAGTATATACACATTTTGTACATTCTGCATTTTGAATATTAAAAACTCTTTAATGAGATAAGGTACCTCACTGCACACCACAATAACCCTTTTTGTCATACTTTTTCACCAATGCACAATTTTATGGGTGAAATTCATGGAAATATTGAACAACTGCTCAAGAAATCTCAGTTTTTATCACTGAAAAATCAGAGGATTTCAGCCTCACCCTAGGATGACATATAGACACTATTATATACAAAAAAACAGAAGAGAAGTAGCAGAAAACCCTTTCTGATGCCACTCAATTACATGGCAGGTAGTTTAACAACAGATTAATGATCTGGAATGGGGAAGTTTATTAGTTGGCATAAAAATGTTGATTCCTACTAAGGCTGCTGTTAATGTATGTAAAGCATAACAAAAAGAACTGTCCTGAAAAAATAACAACAGCTTCTTCAGCATGCACAAAGAAATAACTTGGAGTTTCCTTCACCAGCAAATGCTGCCATTCCAAAATTAATTCGTTGTTCTTCTACCTTTAGTAAATAATTATTGCATTTTACACTCAAAATTTATTTTGTGTCTCAGGCTCTGCATGGAGAGCTTTTTCCTCTCAGTGAGAAAAGTTCAAATAATTTTAAATATTAGAAGTGAGAAGGAATCAAACCTATGCTTATCTTTTCTAATGCTGAGCTGCAGTGCTATAAATCCCAGGAGTACCACTGAAATTAAAAAAAAAAAAAAAAAAAAAAAAAGTGGGACAAGGAGATCAAGAGTGATATCTACCAGAGAATGTAACAAAAAAAAGTCTTTAGCAAAGAAATTTTTGGAAGAGCAGGAATCCCCACTTGACTGCATGTTTTTCAGTTGTCTTTATTTTTTTCCTAATAATCACCAACTTAATCTCCAGAGTGTTGTCTGCTGATGTCGCTTTTGACCTCATTTTAGCCAGTTAAAGTATTTTGACTTTCCAGTGCTAGAGATGTTATTCAGGACATTGCTCATATCCTCAAACCCCACTGAAATCCCACAGTAAAAGATGTGAATTTACTGAGCTACCATTTTCATCAAGAATCAGAGATGAATCAGAACCAGAGAGAGGGGCTGAACAGCTTTCAGTCTTCCCAATGCACAAAGCAGATTTTCCAATATAAAAAATCAGACCACCATACACCTTGGTGCTTAGTGAGAGGTGTAACTCTTCAGTCGTGCAGATTTGCGCATGCAGCGTGTTAATTGCAAGATTAGAAATTTCTTTTGAAAGTTAATCTCAATACAGCACGCAGAAATGCTGTGTTTTAGCAGGTACTGTGGTAGGAAAGGGAATACAGGTGACGTCGCCCCTGATAAGTATCAGCTGTGTAATTACCCAATGCAGACTAGCCCCTGATAAGTCACAGCTAAGCCAATAAAGGTCAAGGTGGAGGAACCTCAAGGAAGAGGGAAGCAGAGGATCAAGAAGAAGAATCCTGAGGAGAGAGAGTCTCTGCTGTGAGGTCAGTCTGGGTGTGCAGTCAGAGCCTGGTGTTGGAACCTGCAGTCACACTCTAGCTGGGCCAAAGCCTGCAGTCAGAGTTTGCAAACTGATCCCTGCAGCCATGGTTTAGCAGGAAATAACCAGCAGTCAGGGGCTGCAAGGGAAACCTCCAGCAGGAGCTTGCTGCAGGCAGAGTCAGTGAGTGGTTGGAGTCAGGATGGCTGAGCGGCAAAGAGGAATAAACCAGGATACTTTTCATGCTGTGGTAAGCAAGAAATCTGTGTCTTGGCTCATTTCTACCCTCTAACAAGGGGACTGCTGCAACAATTGCAGTCAGACAAACAGCTGATTTTGAAAGTACAAGTTTTGAAGCATAGTATTGGCAGTTACAAAAATCTTGTTTTGATTTCTAAAATGAGGGACTTGCTGTGGATTTCATTAAGAGAGAGGAAATAAAGTAAATCAAGATACTTACTTCTCTGGCCATAGCCTAAGATTATAAATGAGATTTCAGAATAAAGAACATGCAAAATATTAGATGAAGTGAAACATCTACAAATGATTACAAGGAAAAAATTACTTTATTAGAAAGATAGATGCTTTGATCAGTGTTAATGAACTGTACATGAAAGGTATGGATTTCAAAGAAATGATGGAAACACCAGTGTTGGAGGAATGTAATAGTGTGTCAGGCTTTTTGCTGCACACTCCTTGCTTAGTAGAAAATTGATGACTTATATGGCCAAAACCTGCTGTTCTAAGATTGTTATTTTTGAAGCACTGTTAATTATTCCTAATAAAATTACTTTAATGTGCATAAAAGCAAAGTGCTTCATTCACTTTGTGTGTATACTGGTCCCTTAGCTCTGAAATCTGTAATCCAGCCCTCCTACAATGCCAGGTTAAATGAGTCTTCCTGTAAATATGTACTGATCAATTCATCAGTTTTCCTAATAATCACTTGCTTTTACTATGACCACAATGTTTGAAAACAAGCGGTCTGAGGACAGTGGAATAAATTTGCCTCTCTGAGGGCATGAGAGTAATGGCTCATATTGCTGAGAAAGCAATTGCCATGGAAAAAAAAAAAGGTGGATGAGAGGATACTGATTCTAGGTCGGTCTTATGTGTTCTCCAATAAATGTGAAATTTAGATATATCTGCAGTTCCATGTACACAACAGGTATTTCTGGACCTCAAGAAACCCTACCTTTTTTGTTCATGTATCATGCACGCCAATTAATATTTACGTATTTTTTTTTCAAAACCCTTTATAGGGCTGGTTTCTGTGAGAAGCTGCTGGAAGCTTCCTCCATGTCTGGCAGAGTTAACCCCTGGTAGGTCCAAAGATGGAGGTGCTGCTGGGCCAATCAGAAGTGCTGATAATGCCCTTGTGATAACAGATTTAACAAGAAGTTAAAACAAACCAAAAAAAAACCCAAACCAAAAAAAAACCCACCAAACACAAAAAACCAAACAAAACTGAAATATTATTGGACAGTTGTAGTTGCAGCTGGAGAAGAACGGAGTGAGAAGATGTCAGAGGAACAGCCCTGCAGACCCCAAGGTCAGTGCAGAAGGAGGCACAGGAGGTGCTCCAAGCACTGGAGCTGGGATTCCCCTGCAGCCTGTGGTGGTGACCACAGTGAGGCTGCTGTGCCCCTGCGATCCACCTGCAGCCCCTGGAGACTCATGATGACCCATGCTGGAGCAGGCTGAGAAGAGGCTGTAAGCCTGGGGAAGTCCCGTGCTGGAGCAGGGTCCTGGCAAGGACCAGCAGACCCATGGAGAGAAGATTCCACTCTGGAGAGGTTTCCTGGTAGGACTTGTGATCTCCTGGGGGACCCGTTCTGGAGCAGGCTGTCCTTGAAGGGCTTTACCCCTCGGAAGACTGACTCACGTTGCAGAAGTTCACAGGGAGCTGTTGCCCATGGGACGAACCCATGACAGAGAAGTTCACAGAGAACTGCATCCTGTGGGAGAAACCCCATGTTGGAGCAGGAGAAGTACTCCTCTCCCTGAGCAGTGGCAGAAATGTGTGATAAATTGACCATAATCCTCATTTCCTCCCTCCTGGCACCCCTGGGCAAAGAGATAGAACTGGGAAGGAATGGGGGGTGGGGGAAGGTATTTTCAAGGTCTTATTTTACATCTCACTATCCTGGACTGATTTTGTTAGTAATAAATTCAATTAATATTTATTATTCAAGTCTGTTTTGCCCATGATGGTATTTGGTGAATGATCTCTCTCCCAGTCCTTAACTCATGAATCTTTTATTGTATTCTCTCTTCTCTGTCCAGCTGCAGTGATAGAGGCTTTGGTGGGCACCTGCCATCCAGGCAGCGCCAACCTACCACTGTACATGAAATTACTGGCCTCAAGATGTGCCTCTGAAACCTTGCAGAGCAGAGGTAGGAACATTACCAGGGGATGATGCCCTAATTATTCCATAGTTCAGCGCTACCACTGTGAGCAAAATAAAAGCCTGTGGTAAATTCACTGCAAAAATGTTTCTAAACTCCTAGCAAGCCTTATGGCAAAAAAAGGGGTTTTTTAACATGGAAATGCAAAGCTTAAGGGAACAGCTGTTGTCTCTGAAGATAGAGGATGACAAATGAATTGGTGAAACAAATGGTTATCTTCCATTTGGCTTTAAGGTGAATTCTTCATGCCTTTTGGGCAATATATTTTTTAACTTTAGTTCTATATAAAAGCTAATCTAATTTAACAGCCCTTCCAGTAAAAGGCAAAATACTACGGTCCCCTTTTCTTTACCAACTTTTTATTCCTCTCATGTTTTTGGCATTCTGACTTCTTCCCTCCTACTGGCTGGGCTGCATAGCACAGCTGAGCCTGAGTCAGCTCACCAAAGCTATCAGCAGAAGTGAATCACTTCCATATGAAGTTGGTAAGGGAAGTAAAAGTCTTTGCTATATCAGCACAAGATATTTGTTTTAATTTTCACACTTTTATTTATTTTCATTTATATATTTAGATATACTTATATGTATGTATATATTGTTAAAATAATTATCATATTTACTTGTCATTGATCAGTCAGCTTAATCATCACAGAAAAGCCTGTTGCAACACAAGTTACTCTCTTTGTGTTATTCTTGTCTTCTGCCTTCTGGAGACGCCCATAGTTTCAGATAATGTAGCTGAATGTCAGTGTCCCTGCTATTAAGCATATATTATAGAAGGTCCTTAATTCATCCTGTCATTTTTATTGAAACAGTAACTGAAACAAAGCTGTTTACCTGCCCCACTAGCTTGGTTTAGTTGGGAGTGGGCATATTATAACACAATATTTGAATAGTGGGTGGTGATAACAAATACCAACAGACATGAAATAGAGGAACAGCCCTTTGTATGAGTTAACACAGAAGCATGAATTTCTGCTGATTTGGTTTACTGCTTGTGTGCTACTTATTTTCGCAGTGGGCATCAAAGAGCACTGAGAACTTGGGCTCAGATGGTCAAGTCTTCTGCCTTCTGGAGACGCCCATAGTTATATATGTAATAAACAGTGTCATTCATTAGCTGTCACTACATAAATGGTGTCATTCATCAGCTGTCACTTTTAATTGCTGGGTGTTGGTCACAGACATATAGTGAACCACAAGAAAGAAACCTCTTAACAAAATCCATCAGGAACATTACATTGGTAAAAGAGTTTAAGTGTTGCTGTTATCTTTTAAGTACAAGAGGAAACCTTCAGACATAAAGGAGAAGGAAAATGTACAGCTACATACAATGGCTGACTACTGTTACTGTAATGAAAACTCTTTAAAAAATATGCTTTTATCTGCATGGTTTTTTTTCTCAAAAACACTTGTGTATCAGAGTGGGAAAAAAAAAAGGAACAAAACCACAGGGCTCAACTAACAGAAAGAAATTTAAAATACCACAGACCAGTTTTGCAAGAGCATTCCAACATGTTCCAGATATTCATGGCTATTTCAAGAAAACATTGTTTACCCTTCTGTGGGCATCAAGTCCAGGACACACTACTTCTCTTTTCCAGGGTTTGCAGTGGGAGACACTTGATCATTTACTCTCTACTCCCAGCACATAAAAGGAGTTCCAGAAATGCTCAGAGCAGAGATCTAGAACTTCAGGGACAACAGGACATGAACTGGACCATGGAGGGGGCTTCCAGGCAAGAAGCATCTATAACTACTGGGTAAATTGTAGAACTACAATATTTAAAAATCACACCTTATGCTCAAACATTTTACCTCCTTTTTGCTGTCTCAAAGTTATCACTAGCATGCAAGAGCAAAGTTAGAGAGTGATAATTTTATAAATTACACTGTTTTTCCCCAGCTGACAAGATTGTTGGAATGTAGTACTTTCAGGTAGTATGTAAGTAGGCTGTATATCATTGTTTTAGCTCAATTCATTATTGAAGGAGCAAATCTGCACAGCAAAATAGTTGAAACCACTGGTTACAAGTCTTGTAATTTAGTAAAGATGATCAGGTTTTGTTATTTTCAGAGAGACACGTTGCAAAGAGAGAGATTCCTCTCATCTCTGTTAAATCATGTGAGCAGGTATCAGCGACATGGTATCTATCTCCTCTCTCATTAAAATACACGTACTAAGGTGGTAGCAGAATGGGAAAAAAAAATCTCAGAAGCCGAGGAAAATAAAAAAACGAAATAACACTGAAGAGTTGCATTGGGATAAAATGTCTGAATGCCCTAAAAGCACTATTCACAGAAAGAAACACAGATAGATTTTTGAATAATTTTAACAAATTCTAATGTGGAAAATCACGTGTTGGTCATTTTGTATAGGAAAAAATTCCTCCATCATCCCTCCACTCCTAGATGAATGCTAATGGAAGCTGATGTTAATTTCACATTACTTTGCTGCTCTTTGTTTAGGCAATCAATCTAAGGTAGTCATCTATATCTCCTTTGCAGGCAGTAAAGAGGGAGTAGAATCCTTAATATACAATTTATCCCATCCTAAAATTTATATCTATAGAGGGTCAAAGGAATAACAGAGGCAAACAATAATTACTTTCAGATGGCCACACGTAGGAAAGAGATGCCCAAAAAGGTTTCTTTACATGGATGACTAAATACAGGTTTCAAGCTTATACTTAGTAGTACCTTTTATGGTTTTTCCAGCTCTGGTGTTTCCACATTCCTCACAATTATTAAGTGTTTACTTAATCCTTGAGGCATGAAATGCAGTAGGATGATAAATAACTCAATCTGGGCATTTTTCTTTTCATTTGAGATGGATAATAACAGCAGAAAAGAGGAGCTCAGTAAATAAAAAGGGTAGAAGGTTCTGAAAGCTATCACCTGTGCTCCCTTTAACCCTCAGGCAAATCACTGGAGACTGATTTTCCGCAATAGGGTTTAGCCATAAACCATTTTAAACTTGAATAGTAAATAGAATGTGATTGTCTCTTGATTTCTGGCATTCTGACTGTTTTTAATGTTTTCCAGTGGCTCAACATGATGATATTTGAGTCTTCCATTTTATTTGTTTTTAAATAAAACCAATTTGTGAAGTGTAAACCTTAGAAAAAGACAGATTTAAGATTGTCTTTGGCTGTTTTGAATTACCTACATACAGATTTTCAAAGTTGTTTTTTTTTTTTTCAGCGCCACACTTCTTTTAGTC
>WBMY01010593.1:0-32297 GCA_013397315.1 Donacobius atricapilla | reverse complement strand
AAATTTAAATTTCAAAAAAAAAAAAAAAAACCAAAAAAAAAAAAAAACAAAACAAAAAACAAAACAAATCTTACAGCACTCCTTTGGCCTCCTGACCTACAAGAAATGTTTTAGAAGCCTTGTTACCTGCATTTCTATAATTTCCTAATGTATCTTACCATATTCAGGGAAAGACAAGCAAAGTATTTGCTGCTTTGGATACAAGGCTGTTTCAGCTGTGTAGTTCATCCTCATACAGTTTCTAAAATTTAGAATTACAAATTTGGTTTCAACTTTGAAACATTACAGCTTCCAAAAGAAAGGGATGATGGCTAGCAACTGGCTTTAATGTGGCTTAAGTGTGTTCAAAAGGCTTTATTGAGTAAGCTCAGGGACCTGACTTCTTGCTACTTGATATCTCCACAGGGCTTAATTCGTCTAGCCTTTCATTGTCACCTGATTTCTGTTATAAATCCCAGCACTTCTTTGTAATTAATTGTGCAAATGAATAATATCAGTGTAGAGATAGTGGTCTTGGGCCAAAAGCAATGGCTGTGTTTCATGCACTCCTCAGAAGTGGTTATTCACCGCCATGAGAACAAAGAAAATGAGGTCAACGGAAATCCCTCATTTCCACTTCAAATGAGAGCTAGCTATAAAGAACAACTTTAGCCCCCAGTTTCATTTCTACTTTTAAAATTCATCAAAGAGAGTTCTGTTAAAATACTGTGCAATGATATTAGCAGTATTAATAGGAAATAATTATGAAGAGAAATAATACCTTTTCTTGAACGGGTTCTGATATAAAGTACCGGTGCTGCTAATGTAAAAGCTTAGCCCTCTTGGTATGCAGTGCTTTATTAAAAGAATTTTTATTAACTAATTCAAGAAAGAAATATGACAAAGTTCTCCTTCCAAGTTCCATCCCTTTCATTACAGAAGTATCTGGTAATAGAAAGTGCTTCTGGCAATACTTATCTGCATATAATGCATAAAATTTTTAAGATATAAAAAGGTCTGTATGAAGGACAGCTACTTGATACACACCTCGAATATCATAACATTTGCTGCCTCAATTTAAAATGAAACCTAATAGTTCTTCTAGTTCTTTTGATCTTATAATCATGAACATACATGGGACAAGTTCTCAGCAGAGGAAACTGTCATAGCTCCATCAATGACAATTTGTAACTCATCTGCCAATCTGACCCTGTACTTTAATCCATCACTACAGTCTCAGACATTTGCCTCTCAGAGCTCTTTTTATCACCTTTGTCTTCTTCTTACAATTAAATGTAAAATTAAATTTTCATTTAGTTGACATAATTTATGTAACTAACCCATGCAAACTTGTATATTTCCTGGGTACTCTTATGATTCTTTGATGAGTATGTTGTCAGCACACATGCCATGATAGCATGCTAGTAGTACCACTGTCTATTTTCCTACTACTTTTTACTTTTAAGCCTATAGGGTTTTTTTTTTTTCCATCCCCAAGCAGGATCAAAGCTCTGTCAGCCTAGGTAAAAATCTGATCTAAAGCACATGCAGTTTAAGAGATGCAATGGGTGGGATGTTGCTCATCTGAATTACGAATTGCAGCATTATCCATCTGCACCCTGGTGACACGTAACTCCAGAAAACAAGTCTTGGCATAGATTTAAATTTCCTATGTTAAATAGAATATTTGGGAGCTAAACCAGGTTGAGGCAGCATAAGAGAACAGATGCTTTCTGATAGCTAGTTTTGGCTCTGATTCAGGAGCGTATTTAAACACAGATATGTTTAAAGGTCTTACTGCACAGGGGTAAATGTAAAGCTGTGCTTAGAACTAAACCGTGTATCTATGAACAGGACCTCTCTGCAACCACATTTTTAGGACCGCTCTGAGGACCGGTGCTGGGGTATCTTCTGTTTTAATTATCTGACCATTATCTGTCAAGACGGGAAGGTTCATCAGATAGGAAATCAAAATCTTTTGATTTTCCTGTACTGTGACTACGTTAAAGGTGAACAATCTCTGATTCTGGCAGTAGACAAAGGCAGAAATCATCCTAGACATAAGACTAGCAAGGAGATTTTTTTCTCTTTTCAAACTACCCTGTATCTGTAAAGCAATTGTGCCAACTGAAACAGCTTCCAAAAATTCAAAATTGAGCTACACGTTGATATGTCTGAAAACAGCACATTATAGTGTTTTACTTTCTTTAGGATGGGCCAAGAGCATTTAGCTTGGAATTACAATTATTGGTCAAATAATTAATGAAAATTTTAAATGGTTAGTGTGTAACCATTCTCTTGAATGCAGCCTACAGCTATCTCACATAATTTTGCTAACCCTTTCAGACCTCTGGTCTGAGAGCACGTGAAGGTGAATATCTGCTATTGCAGGAGTGTTCACTGAAATTCATCCAAGTTTCATGCATTTGAATAGCACACATCAGTTACGCTTTCCTTTTTCTCATCAGTTATTCTTACTGGCATGAGAAGAATCATATTTTAGAAGATTTAATTATCAGATTTCCGTGATATATTTCAGTATAATTATAATTCATTGTAAGCTACAAATTATTTGAGGTGCTTTCCTCATATGCTTTTGGAATGATAATTTTATACCCCCCAGAGACAGTGAAATAATAAAATATACACAAAACCACAGAAATATTAAAACTGAAAAATTTAATTTCAAAATTTTTTTACTATCTGCTAAAGTGATGTTCTTACAAGCCTCTGTCATTCAAAGCATACACAAATGAGAGAAAAGTTCATCGAGAAGCATACGAGAGCGTATATTTGAAGACACGGCATTTTTATGTGTGCCTGAAAATCCTAGGAATCTACCTAGCCTCTACCCCTAATCATAATTTAACTGATAATTAAAATTTCAGGTAACATCTGTAAACAGCTCAGCTCCACGCTTGAGTATTTCTGTTATCATCAACTCTAGCAACTGATTTAAAAGTCTAAATTTGTCTTTGTGATGGGATGAGAAACTTCTGTTTCCAACCTTTGAACATGGGACTAGGGCAGCCTACAGACATTAAATCCCTTTCTTTTGCTTTTGACAAATTTATGATGCCAGTTAGAAAAGAGTTAAAAGTTAGAGCCAGAATGATAACTGGAGCTCATCAAGCAGTCAGATCCAGGTTCTTCCTATACAGGAAAGAAAAAGGGACTAGTGAGTAGTGAAGGGAAGAAACTGCCTTCCTCTCAGGAAATGCAGCTGTCATGTAAACTCTGAGTGTGTAGTGCCATCTGCTTAATGCTTGAAGTTGCTTTTGAATCACAGAATGGAAGAATCTCAATTTGAGAATTTTGAGAACTTCTCTAAAGAAGTAAAGCAGGAGGAGCAGCCCTTATTCTTGTACTCTGTGCTGTGCGTTGCACCACTTCATTTTTAAGTTTCAAAGGAAGGGGAGAAAATAAAATGTATGTATTCTGTATAAAATATGGAGACTTAGAAGAACAATATAGTAAAGATGAAAGATAACCCGGGGGAAAAAAGAAATAGTGGCAGTTTTCTGTTCTCAGCAGTGGTTTCCAAAGCTACAAACAAAACTTCCAGAAAGAATGAGGCTTCCCAAGCCTGATGTCTGAGATGAGCAGAGGTTAAAGTCTCCGAGTGAAAGGCAGTGTTGTGGGCACTTCTTAATACAGGAGCTGTATTTGAATACAGACTGCCTTTGCCCTCTTGTCAAAAGTTATTTCCTGCCAGGTTTCAGCCCCCAGACTGGGATACAGCTAACTGCAAGCTATGTGAGGATTTTCCCTTTGTGGGAAGGACTAGTGCATCATTTTTTATTAGTGCAGTCAGCTGTGGGGCAGATTTAAAATTCACCAGCTACTCTAAACTGGCTTTGTGTGTGTAGTCAGTACTCTTTAAAGCCCTCCCCCAGCTGTCTCTGTGCCACCTTTCTGGGGTGAAAAAACCTGAAGAAGTGATTGTTCTTGTCAAATGCTGAAGAACTCAATATCTTTTATGGCTACATTAGGGAGAATGATTAATCATCACTGAAAAATAAAAAAGGAGAAGCAAACATGTTTACTGTTGTATTTTAAAGCATAGTAACATTTTAATTTTGTGTTGGAACCCAATTTAGAAAAACATGGACTCTTCATTTTTCCTCTAATATGTGAGGAAATCCCAGAAAATTCATTACATTTATTTGAAACCAAATTAAGAAAGATTCCAAAGGCTGTATTAAATCTTTATTGATAAAAATTGCATGGTATTGTCTCTGAAAGTCACTGGGAAGCATTACTAATCCCTGCATTCAAGATATTGCATGCGACAGCCATGAAATTTAAAGCTGGGAAGTAATTTTTGAAGGGATAATACTCTGTCTTGTGCTCTAACAAAGAATTGAGCTGATGTGGAGGGGGTGGTTATAATACAGTTATATGGATATAGCATCCAAAAGCAAGAATAGGAACTGCTAGTAGCTGAAGTGTGACAGTAACATGTTCCTTTATTGGAAACGTTAGCTTGGGAAGCCTTCCTGGAGAGTCCTTAAGTATTCCTGCAGTATGAAAATTCTTTTTTTTTTCTAGAAAAATGATAGAATATGTAGGTATGTACTGAAAATGCTGGTGTTTTTTACTCTAAACAAGTTGCAAACATACATAACAACAGCAACACCTTTTCAAAAGCCATTTTTCTGTTTAAGGCCAGTTGTGTGAAATGTATGTCATTTTAGCCAACTGCTGCTAAATGGTGGATGTAGTGTGATCTTAGACCTAATGTAGTGGTAGAGCTCTAGGCTGTGTTCTATAATGTTGCATTCACCTCACTGAAAGTCTTTTTAATGCCCTCTTTCTCTAATATGTATTTGTTTATAATATTCTCAGGATTTTAAGGATTAGCTCTAGCATGCTTACTTCATTTAAGCCAGAAAAGTCAAGACTGCTGTTAATTGTGGATGCCTCCAGCCCATGACTAGTGACTGAACATGGAAGTTACTTTAACTTGCCTTGATGCCCTGTAGTCACAAGCATCCCTTGCGGAATGAGGATAAAAAATGAGAATAGCAATGCCTCATCTTCTCCCTTCCTCTTTCTTTCCTAAAATGCACACAAGTACTGTGGTAAAAGATCTTTACAATCATATCTCAGTGCAATACACCTCAGGATTTCTGAGTTTGGAAACGTTTATGACAGTCCTTGACATTGCTGGTATTAGAGTAACCATATTCTTTACCCTCATGTGGCAAACCTTGCCCAAATGTTGGAATTAAATATTTTTTCAGCATGTATACATGCCCACACCCTCTTAAATTAGCTGGTGTAGATGCTCATTGAATTTTGTAATTACAGTAGGAAAATCCTTTATATTCACCTGAAAGAGAACAAACACTTCGTTATTAGGGACAGGGGTTTTGAAGTTAGTCTTCTGTTGTGGGCAATGACACTACAACAACAAACAAAATGAACATGCTTCAGCTGAAAGCCAGCAATGTTTTCTGATCCTTCTATTTGTAAATAGAAAGGCTGGCACAGAAACTCCATGCTTTGGTATTTGGAAAGTCTCTAATTANGGATTGGTTCACAAGACTGAGCCTGGAGAAACTCCACAATTAATATTTTCTGCCCAAAACCACTATCATCTCTCTTGTGAAACCATACTTTGATAACTGCTCTTTCACTTTATATCACTTATTTTTTTTCCACTTCTTTTAACTAAAAATAATTAATCACCTACCAGTGACTGCTTAGTAACTTAAGTAACAACTTCCACTTGTCATAGTACAATATTTAGCCAAACACAGACATATCAAATGCACTGACAATCTTCTTCAGATTAAAAGAGTTTGTGTCTTAGTATTAAAAATCTCTCCATTGAGAGAAAATAAAGACCAGCTGGATAAATAGGCCTAGGTTTACAGGATACATGTGAAGGTGACTGATAAGCAGAGTGAGAGTAGAATTTTCTTTTCAGTTATTTTTTTGCGTTTGTCTATTTTTTTCTCCTCCCCCTAATATATTAAGACTATTTGCTTTCACAGGTAGAGGCACCTGACTAGAAACTTTACTCTGCCCTACACTTCAATTAGTGGGTTCTAATTAATAATTACTCTCACCTGTAAGTCTGTATCCAGCCTCCTGGCAAACACAGCTGCTTCTTCAGAGAGTTGCCAAATTCACCTGACTTTAAAGAGTAAAATGAAAGATGGTTGTGAGAGAGAAGGTGCAAGAGTGAGAACAAGTAACTCAAAGACTGGTGAGTTTTATCTGCTTGCAGTTTCTTATTTCATGTGAATGTAAATCCACTTTCAGAACACATATTTTTAAAGATGGTGTAACTTCAGAACCTCTGCATTTTTGCTGTATTTTATTTTCCCATCCCATGTTATTCTGTAACTTACGTTTCAAAGCAACTGTTGCTATAAAGAAATTTGCGATTTTTTGAGTTCTGGTTGGAATTTCAGTATCAGTAACCTTTGTGATTTTTTCATAAGGCTGCCTAATGATTTTCCTTTGAAGGCTTGTGAGCCCTTATTTTAAAGTAACTAGATTTATATTTTATTACAGAACTTGGTTTGTTGGCAGATTTAGTAAAATTTTCTGAGCATATGTTTGATGGGTTGAACAGGATAAAAGGGTTTCATAGATGTCTTTGTAGAGGATAAAGGGCAGAGGCTCAGCATCATTTTTATTCATGAAATTTCACTGACGAGAAATGAGGTTCTAATCCTGCAACAGGAGTGAGCACAGGAAATCATTTTGCTTGTGGAGTTGCTCGCTGAAATCTGTGACCAGCTCAGAGAAGTGACAAAAAACTGAGTGTTTTCTTTTCCTCTAACTTCACAACTTTCCTTCTTTTGATGTTACAGGCAAACCCCTAATGCTTTGCATAACATAGTTAGTGCTTTCTTGGAGGTATGAAGGGAGTATTTTCAAAATATAGAGTAAACATTTTTGAATAATAAAACCTGAAAAACCCTAGAGAATATACAGAGATGTAAAGCAAAGGTTTATCTGACTTAGGCCTGTGCAGTAAGATTCTGTATCTTGAAATTTCTCCCTTACAAAGGTTAAGCAACCGCACACGGTTTAAGTACTGTGCAGGTGAGTTACCTCTGGAGTAAGAATTTCTCTGCATTGGAAATCTGAAAAATGATAGAATTTGGTGAAAACAGCTTTCATTTTGTTTTCTCATGCCAGTATTTCCCACCAGAAATGGGGAAGTGGGATGGCTATCTGTGCATTCTTAGGCAGGCAGAGTGTAAATGTTCAATGTGTACGTTGGTTCAGAGTTCAAGAAAAACTCAGGTAGGAGCCATCATTTACGAATGGATTACTGCATTATTTGAGATATGAACTGTGATGCTGTGGGGTATTTTCTAAAACTTTAGAGTGTAAAGCCCTATGGATTTCCCTGTTGCCAATTTGCTAAATTTACACTAGCCTGCACCATTTGCATTAAACTCACACTTTTCTAGAAAAATCTTGCTCAGAATGCTGTTTCAGTACGGAACATAATTTTCTGAATTGGGTTTATGTGGTAAAGTTAAAGTGTTTTTTTAGGGGGGAGAGCAAAGAGGCGGCGGGGTTGGCCTCTGTGAGAGGTCAGGGCTGTTCAAACCCAGCTGCTTCTAGCCAACTCTAAATGGGACCTACCTAAGGACACAGCTGAGCTCACTAGCAAAGGTGATGGTGCCTCTGTGAAAGTGCTTTTAAGGTTAGAAAACACCAGAGGGGTAGGGAGAAGGAGCACTGAAGCTGGAGGTTAGATAAAAATCCTTTTAAGTATTTGAATCTTGCCAGAAAATTTCTAAGTATTTCCATCAAAGTCAGAAAGTGAACCTCCAGATTATTGTCTAGCCATCTTCTAGTGTCTGAGAGAACAAGGGAGAAGGCAATGACAAGGCAATCTCTGCTCCTTGGAGTGACTTGCAGGTGGTGGATATACTCATCTAAGAGTATGTATTTCCCCAAAAGAACAGCAGCCTCTGAATAAGCCTACCCCAGAGCCTGTACAGCCCTAGGTTGAAACTGAGCTTGGAAAATGGTGCGTGAAGTGTTTTTCTGAAGTTTGTAAATGTTTGTTCCTTTTTTTGTATTGGTTTGCCACTACTCATGTCAGGAAGTAAGTATTTATTGTAACTGGTAATAACTTAATTTTTCCAAATCCAGTCTTTTTAGCCCATGACAGTAGTTGTTAAGTGACTTCTCTGTCTTTGTAAAGCTCTGAACTTCCTTGCTCCGAATCCTATTTTCTAACTCCTGTCTCACAAAAGAAATAAATTGACTGACCAAATGCAGCTTTCAGTTTTGTTCCAGTTGTGATTGAGGCCAGTTCAATTCTTGGTCCTGCTGGGCAGGAGTAGAAGTGTGCTTTTCATCATCCATCTCTACAGAGTAGCAACTGAGCAACAATATCTTAATAGCACAGTATGCTTCCTCTAACTTGCTTTAGAACAATATTCACAGTCACCCTGAAGTCACACAAAAAATATACCCTAGAAATGAAAAGCTGCTCCCCATCTGTGAGAAAATCAACATACATAAGGGAAAACGTCAAAAAGACTGCATTTTTAGTAGCAGTGAATAGTAACTAATTTCCAATTAACTTCAAATTTATTTCAAAATGAAGCCACAGACCAAGCCTTTGTGATGACCAGCAGAGCTGTGGTTGTGGCTGGCTGATATGCAGCCTATACGACATTAACCACTTCATCCAGGCTTGGATTTAAAACAGAGATGATGATTTACTTTGTAACACACTTTTTCTTTGACTCCTGATGCTGTCCCTCTACCAGTTGCTTTGTTATACTTCCCTAACATGACTTTGCTCTGTATTTTACTACTTGAAAGAACATTAATTAGAAAAGGTTAATAAATGGCAGATGAATTCAGTTAATTAGTTCACTGTTTAGTGTGAACACTTCTACTTGCTGGACAGTAGTTTAATATTGCTGGAGATATTCATGCAGCATTTGCACAATGACTACTTCTCTGGACCATATTGAATAAATTCTTCTCCAGAGCAAACCTGAGCATGGAAAATGTCAGTGCTCAGCTATTAACTTTGGGCAGTCTAAGTCTTTCCATGCAGTCACGAACTATGAATGCAAGGTAGAGAGGTGAGCCCCCAAATGGAAAGACACATGGACCATCCCAATGCTTCCTCACCCTACAAAAACTTACAGTAAGAAATTTGCTATTTTTTTCTGTGCTTTTGAGTACTGGAAGTTGCTTAGATGCTGAAATTTGTGGTTTTCTAGATTTTTTTTTTCTTTTTCTGACTTCTGTAATGATCAGAGTATTTTATCTACCATCCAGAACTTTCCAAAGAAACTCTAGTTGCTTAGCAATTTCAACTCATTTGTGGTGTTCACTGTCTTACTATGACAAGTTTTGTCTGAAAACAAGTTACCCTTTTCTTGTCCCCAACCTCCCTCTAAATAGTTTGTTCAGGCATGGTTTATCCATTTCTATGCTCCTTTTTAATGTCTGGCATTGGCAAATATATTCATATAGTTTAATTTTTGCATGGAGTACTGCATTCTATTTTCTATAGTAATTTCATAATTGGTTTTCTCTGCCATAGTTAATTGAGAGCTATTAAGTATATAAAGCACCACACAACTGTCCAAAAAAATACTGCTGGATGGTTGTATTCCCTGATGCCAGTAGGTTTTGTTTTTTTCCTATTAACAAAATAATGAAGGAAAGCCTTCAGCTTTTTCTCTTTCCTGAAGAGTTCACAATGATGGGGATTTTAATATTGGAATGCATTTTCTCCTTTTTTGTTTACTATATGAATGACACCAGATTCTGTTCAGGAAATAGCTCAGTGGCAAGAGAGAATTTCATTCATTGTCTAGTCCTGACAGATAAATGGTGTTACCTGATCCCTTTGTGAAGACAATCACTTCCAATCTGGTTTGGTTTTCCTAGGGACTCTGTGCATACTTATTTATTGCATTTTTAAGATAAAATACTTGAGCACTCCAAAGAGTAAGGACTCTTCTCCAAAGAGAGAACCTTTGCTACTTGACTGAATTTCCTCAAAGTGGCTGTAGCAGAATGAATAAGCTATTCTAGAAAGGGAGAGATTTAGATCTGACCCTCCTTAGCTTGAGGGGGAAATTGGCTAATACATTAATTCAGTGTTTGGGAGGCCCAGGTTCAAAAAACCTACTTCTGTTTCTCTATCTTTAGAGAATCTGTAGGACTGACTGAAGTGGTTTATTTTGGTTTTGAGTGGGAGAGAGAAAGCCAGTGTTGGGATAAAAGTAATTTGCTTTCAGCACGGAACTGAAATGGCTTTTTTTTAAAAATTTCTCTCCCCCTGTCCCCCTCTGTTTCCGTTTTTAGCTAACATCAGTCACTAAGAGACCTATTGCCCTTACTGGATGTATGAGACCAGTTGGGAGGATGGTGTGAATACAATTATAAGTTCTGCCTGGGGAAGAAACATTTGTAGAATGACAAGAAAACAGTGGTATGACGTATGAAAAAAAATGGGAATCTGACACTTGTCTTGTGCCATAGAGAATACAGGGTTGTTGAGTCTGAAAGTTGGGAATAGTAATACATCATCTGTTCCTAAAATATTGAAGTTCCTACAGACGTATTTAGGATAGCAAGGAACTGTATTTTTTTCCCCATGGTGGTTAATCCCTTATGGTACAAGATTTTTTTTTTTTTTTTTTTAATATATATGGGGTTTTTTTTTCCCCCAGCTGATGATTTGCACTCCATTTCTTTTCATCCCAAAAGCTAAAATTTCACTTCTGTCCTGTAAGGCGCCAAACACTGCTTGAAAAATGTGGTAAATACCTCGCACTGTCAAGATTGATGACAACATAATGATGTTAAACATTTATTTGGGCATATCCTGATTAAGAATTTCACAGGAGAAGGTTAATCTGACTTAAAGCCAATCCTGTAAATCAGAATTAGCATCTTGTAAATTCTTACAGCCGTGGTCATACGGCATTTGCAACTGTACTGGGCACCCAAGGGAAAAAGTTTAATCTTGTGATACCTGAAGCACTCTCAATTTGAGTTCAACTTCCTGAAAAATTCCTGAAATTCTTTTGCAGTATTGTTTCTGCAGGAGGGTCATACTGTCATGAAGCACCAATTGGATAAATAAAATTATCTTCAGACACAGAATGGTGTTACTGTTTGGGCCAAAAGCAAAGGATTCCTTCAGAATACCTATTTTAAAAGATAAAACAAAAAGTCAAATACTCTGAGATACTGAGTGGGAGAAAAAATTCCCTTTGCAAAATTGCATTTGGAAATCAAATTTGTTGGGAACTTCTTAGTTCTTAAGAAGGACATGCCTAGTAATGTTCTTTTAAGAATAAACTTCCCCTTTCCTGGAATTAAGCAAATCCTTCCAGCAGCTTTTCTTCATCAACTAAAACCTCTGTGATTTGACCTCCTATCTTGCCATAAATAACAGAGAAGAGGGTTCAGAGAGTCAGAGAATGACTTTATGAATGCGCATTTCTGTTTGATCATCCTACTTTATCAGACAACCGCTAAAAACAAAACAATAAAAAAGCCTGTCAGCCTGGCTGTCTCCATAGCTGTCTGTGTGCCTTTCCCAGCAGCGCTGGCTGTCAAGCTCATTATTCTTCCTTCGAGTTGGTTTGACCCACTCTTGTGCACTTTTGCTAGGCTGAAAGTTTGTGGGATCTTGTCTCTTGGGAAATACATTTAGAAGGGTAAGTTAATTCTGCTTCTCTCCACTAAGCACTTCTGCCTGGCTTCTCCAGGGCCAGTATGTCTGAGTAGTCTAAATTGCATATCCTGTAGGTAATGAGGTTTGCAAGGCTGCAGCTGAAACCTTCCCCTCTCTCTACTTATCCTGCTTTCTGCTGCGGGAGATGAGGTAATATTTTGCTGTAGCCAAAAGGTTGTTAAGCGAAAGGGTGAAAGTTTTTTGTTTCCATGTGTTTTAGTTCGTGGTTTGGATTTGATCTGGTCGGCTTGCTGGGCGTGACTGTGAGCTGGGAGCAGGGCAGGGTTGAAGAGAGGACCAAAAAGGAAGGAGGATGAGAGGGGACAGGACTGAAGAGTAGGTGATCGGGAGAGAATGTGAGTAGCTGAACACCCACCTAATGGGAAAGGGGACAGGGACTGCCCCTGTCCGGAAAAGGGTATAAAAAGTTGCCTTTTTGTTGGAGGGAGTGTGTGTTTGGCTTTGGGGAGAGAGAGGAGTGCACCTGGCTCAGCTGAATCATTACTAATAAACAGTTTCCTTTTGCTTAGATGGCTTTGTCCCCATTTGATTGTACCTAAAACTTACTTTATTTCAAACACAACCACTGCATTTTGGTTTTAGGGATGAGTACTTAAGAGCCTAGAAATCCGAAAACAGCTAAATCAAGGCAAGAAGTCTAAAAGACCTATTATCATTGGTTTAAAAAGTAAACCAAAATATCTCTATAGCAGTTCATGCAGTATGTTGGGCAGCAGAGAGGGGTTTGCAGCTTATGAAGGGAAATCCATGTTTGGCAATCAGAACTGAAAACTGGACCAGCCACCAATAAATGGCTCTTACTAACGGTAACTTCTGTTTCATTACCATCATTCCGTCCCCTAAACAAAAATAAATTTCCTGTCCCCTAAACAAAAATAAATTTCCAATTTACTGAGCTTCAAGTATTTAATTACTTTTTTCATCAACTTTTTGAAAAGTCTCCATAATATAAGTCTTAAAACATCCCTCCGGAAAAAAAAAAAAAAATTCTGTTTTTGTAAGGAGTGACATATTAATTGCCCGCAGACAGCTTGTTGGAGTAATGAGTAAAATAACCTAATAACTAATTGAAACTCCATTGAAATAAAGTCATTAAGAAAGTAGCAGCATATCTAAGTAAATTAACTCCATTTTCTATCCTGAATTATCTAGCTGTTGTGCTTTGATCACAGCTGAATTAGATCATTAACTAACTAAAAGTGAAACCTATTAATACTTGCAAGCTCTTTTATAAAGATTTTTTTCCTCTTTTCATGAGACATTTCAATAAGGGGTCCTGGCTCTTTGAAACTTTCTTCTGTAAATGTTAAAAGATATGAGAATGACAAAACTGATGAAACTCTATTCAGGAACAGATCCTTTATACTACAGCTAGTTAGGGAACTGTGCAGCAAAACAAGGCTTTTATTGTGAAATATTTTTTATTACTTTTACCTCAAATACCTTGCAAAACCACACTATTTGAAAACAAAATAAAGCAAATCCTAGTGGCTTCTTAACTGTTCTCATGTTTTTTTTCTGTTGGACATCTGGGCTTTTAAAGCTTTAGGCTGTCTTTTCAGAAGGAGGTTGGGGTCTTTCAGCTTTCCTGCATCCGCTATGTCCCAAGTTCCACACCATGGTAATGCAATTGACTTCAGCCAAGAGTTGGGGTTCCCTGAACCTCTCAGGGCCCTGTCACAGGACTGATGACCTTGAGTATGTCATAGTAGGTCAGATTCCAAGATATTCTCTAGGGGACTTGAAAACTCTGTATTTCCAGATCCCCTGTGTGGAACTGGGAGCTCTTATCTTGAAGCTTCAATTTCTGCTTTTTAAGATTTAGGGACAGAGAGGGAGCTGGGGACCTACAAATCCTGTGAGAGAAAAATAAAGGCTTAAAGGTGACTAGATTTGTGAATTGCAAACTTATTAATGTCTTCTCTCTATTTTACTTATTTTATACTTTAAGATTAGTAAAGTGTTGTTGTTGTTGTTGTTTTTCCCCCTGGGTATCTAATAATCTGTAAATCCAAAATTTAAAATTTCAGTCTAGCTTCCTAACTCTTCAGCTCTTCATGGAATACCCTGCTTTTCACGTAATCTCAGGTCGTGGTTCTATGTTTGGAGTAAGCCCCAAATGCCCCAAAGTCCACATGCTAAGGTAAGATCTACCTAGGCCTCACAAAAAACAAAAACAAAACAAAAGGCAAGAACAGATATGTCAGAGTCTTTTCTTCTAGTCTCCAAGAGGCATGTCCTTCTATGGAGGAATTGTAGTTTGTATTCCTGTCTGAAAACTCTGTGCCTAAACAAGCTCTTAGGAGGAAGGATGCAGGGCATTAAGAATTCGAGTGGTATCTATCTCCATTTTGTTATTTTTGCCTAGGAAGAACACAAAAATTTGGTTTGAAGTCTTTCTGTTGTCTTTCTGGAGTCTTTCTGTTGTGTGTTAAAACAGATGACTTTTTGCATGGGACAAATATTATTTGGTTAGAGAACTTGGTTCCATATTTGAGGTTACAGACAATTCCATTTCATAGTAATTCAGTGAAACTTTTAAAATTGAAGTAGCGCATTTTTAATCAACTGGTCTGTTGATACCCTGCTAAGTTACAGGAAAAGAAACATTCAAAGAAAGGAGGGAAAAGAATCCTGATGGGAGCCTTCTGATAGCACCATGTCTCAGTCTCCCTCTTGATGAAATATGTAACTTCAGGGTGCCTACACCTGAAGCTACCCCTTGCAAAGATATAAGCATGTCTTAGGTGATCTGCAAGAATGTGGATGCCTTAATTAAAGCCTTCTTTTGCTTAAAAGCTTTGTGTATTTCCCACATTTCACCTTTTCCCTGATAGCATAACTTCAGTGGTAAGCCAAAGAGTAATTAATCTTCTGGCTTTGTCTCTCTAAAATTTGCTTGCTATCTGCGCTCCCTCTAAATCTGAAGTAAGAAGATTCCTCCTATTTACAGGCAATATGGTGACAATTCTCTTTCTACATTTAATGATGGACATTGACCGCATTTAGAAAATATATTCTGATCCTGTAGCGCTAAAACTAACGCCAAAATAACAAACTACATGAAACAAGATATTATTGAATGTGTGGTGCTGAAGGATAAGACACGAATTGAATCTTCATGTACAATGGAAACATCTGTTAATGACACACTTAGCTGCAGTCTACTCTGAAAATGAGTCAAAAACAGCACCTAAGTGGTAGGTGAGATTTGTGCTGGCTCATTGCTCAGAGGCATATTCTGATTTGTTAGTGTTGCTTAATTGGTAGGTCAACAAATGAGGGGTTGGTTCCATTATAAATACAATCAAAATGCCAGAAACAGATGACTTGACAATAAGGTAGAGGGAAAATTAAAGAAATCCCTAGCACCTGTCCTGTGCAATTCTTTCCTTCTGAAAAAAACCCCTCTGCCTGATTTGTTGTGTTTTGTTTTGTTTTTTTCTTTTTCTTTGGAATTGCTTTAATATGTTCCTTTATATTTAATTAAAATATATAAATCTACATTATCATCTCTGTGAAAAAAAAAAAGCTGTTTTTAAATAGGGCTGTTGTAAAGTAGGTAGGCAGTTAGGATTTAACATATGTCAGGAGTAATCCACACTGAGCAGAAGAAAAAAAAGGAATTTAATAGGAAAGCACTCTCGTATGGCCAGTAAGACTTCTTTAGTATAAAATTCTTTATAGGAACAAACTACAACTTAAACTGGCACATATTTCTTCTGTAACTCCAAAATAATTTCCCAAGGCAGCAATTTATGTTGATTGTTTAAAACGCAGCGTGAATGATTATGGGGTGACAAAGACTAACGAGACTTCGTTGTTACTCAATTGGGACTTATAAGATTATGAGTTATGTGAAAGACTATTTAAAGGAAATTCTATTCAAGTAAAATTGGAAAGAAATCAACGCAGTAAAGCTCATTAATTTTAAATCTGAATTAGCTCTCAATGCACATGGTTCTGCTTTCAAAGTTGTGAGAACAAAATATTGTTATCTTGTTAATAAAACTGTTGGAATGATAAAATGTAAATTTCAATATTTTTTTGGCAGGAAATAATTATTTTTACTTCTATTTACTGCTGAGTAGCAGTTTCCATAGCAGCAAAACTTATTATAATTACAGGCACTTTTTTGTGCCTGCCATTTTTTCTTATAAGTATTCCATGATTCTGGAAGCCCAGAAAATTTTTTTTCTGTTCTTAAATACTCAATCTGGTTATGTTTTTGTGTTTATACTTATCTCAGTTTAGGAGTTGTAATTTACTAATGATATGTAAAAAAATTGTACAGTTAGCATTTTAAAAGGTTTTTTCCCATAAAAACGTTTCCCACTGATTTTTTCTGCTAAGCTTCCTACTTTTTAACAACTTTCTAGGCACTCTTATTCTTTCTTTTTTTTTTCAAACATATTTATTTCCCTTAAACTTTTGCTATATTATTGTTGGGCTTCTCATAAGTGTAAGGATGTCAACACAAATTAAGAAAAATAAGTTAATTTTTCTCCAGTCAATTGTTGCAAATTTGTTTAATGTTCTAAAGCAAAGAGACTTTTGCTTACTTAGTCATCTAATTCTATGAAATTGTTTTAATTTCCATTTGCAATCAGATCGAAATGGAAGTTCTTCTGCTACATAACGTTCCATCAGAAACAATGAAAAAAAAAAACCCAGATCTTTTTTTCTTCTAATAACTGTTTGGGTGATTTTGGTAGAGACTATTATTTCTGATCAAAAACTGGAGGATGCAAAAGAATATTATCCCATTAGTAGCTGTTTTACCAGAAGCTGCTTTCAGACCAGTTTGAAAGATAAACCTTAGTTGAAGTATAAATAAATATTGGTCAAGAGAAAATGGAGGGAGGAAAAAAATGGAACTGTTGCACTGGAAACATTACTGGAAGGGAAAGGGAAGACATCTTGTTTCTCTGGTGTTTTTCTGGGTCACCTTTGTGATTTCCTCACAGGAGGATGGTAGTGCAGATGTTTCAAGGAGTAAGCAACAGTTGTTTGCAACAATTTGAAAGAAGCTTTGAAATAAGTGTTTGTTTTTTAAACATCAATGGTGTTTTAAGAATGGCAAAAATATATTGTGGTGTGCTGGCCTTTCATATGGATAATCTCAGAAATAGAATTGTGATTTAAACCTCATCAAAATCACAGCTGCAAAAATGCTGGTGTTGACACGAAGTGGCTGTTGGGATCGGGAAAGAAAAAAGTTGCAATCAATTAAACATTTTCTTCAAATAAAATTTTGAACAAATCCCCTAGAGATGGGAGAGGAATAGAGAATTTCAACATTACAGAATGTTCTTTTTTTTTTTCTTACATCAAGTTAGTGCAACAAGACATTTTGGCTTTATTCTCATATTCATTTTAAATGGTACCATTTTCCCTGTTTGTGTTATGAAATGACTATCCTGAAAAGACTGTCTAGAGGATTTTTGAATCATCAAAATCCTTTTCAATTTAGAAAGTCACTTGCTGCATCCCAGTCCTTGCAAAACAGTTTTTGTCCTTATGCAGAGCTAATTATGTTTTTAACTAGAAAATACATAGCCTAAATTTCTCACAGAAGAATAAATTCTAGAATATAATTTGGAAAAATTTTATACAAATACAGATCTAAGAAAAACCGTTTTCAAAGCTTTTGGTATATCTGAACAGCTCTTGAAGTCTACTTGGAATCTTCTCTTTTGACAATTTGCAATCACTCAGTATACTGCATTTGTTGCATAAGGCAATTTTAAACTTGAAGAGCATTGAGTGAGAGGAAAAACTGTATAGTGTGTTCTGCGTTTATAAATAGCTGGTGCTGGTCAGATCTGAATGTTGGCTGGAAACAGAATTATTTAGCTCCAGCAAAGATTGGCATAGCTAGTAGTGCCCGAACATACTCCCTTCTGGTTAGGTCAGTTTTAGTGTTCCGTATTAAGTTACTACTAAAGGTAGTACATAAAACTTAATGCAAGGACACAATCCAGGGCTGTAGACACACATTGGTAAACTATCTCCTACCCTTTCTTAATCATATTGATTTGAGGAATTTTCACCGATCTCTGCAATTAAGATAATAAAAGCTGTAGGCAGCATCAGCTGCTGTTGACAATTAAGTGTACCTCTAATTACTTAGAAGAAAATAACTGCCACTCTACAGGAATTCTGTCTCTTCTTTATCTTTTTTTATTGTTGTTGTTTTTGTCTTGTTTTCTTTCAGTCCTTTAATAAAAAAGAGATCTGTTTTGAGATATATCACTCCTAAAAGTTAGCTCATTGTCATTGAATGTTGAAACATTTTTGTAAGTCCATAGTATTTAAAATTACCTTTGTTTTTCTCATGAATTATCTCTAAATGAGTTCTGACCAAAGGTGGGGGAACCTTGTTTCCCAGACATACTCTCTTTGTGCTCTGCTTTTGTGGGCCGATTTGAAATGGGATAAGCCAGTTTCATGGGATAATGAAGCTTGGTGACAGAGGGCCCCAGTTTCTTGATTTGACCTGGGGTTCCCAACATATCAACTAATTTCACACTCCTATTGTCTTGGAAGTTGAGTAATGGCAGCATTCCCAAGAGGAGAAGAAATCACCGGGTAAGATTACTGGGTTTTGTAGGGTTGGTTTTTAATCCCTTAAATCTGTTACCTCAGCGGTACTTCTGCTGCTGCAGCTGGGCTCAGCTTTGGCCAGCAGCAGGTCCTTCTTGGAGCTGTCTGGCATTTGTTCCATGGGGCACAGAGGTAGCAGCTTCTACCAGCTTCCAGAGAAATCATCCCTGTAACCACCCCGTTACTAAAACCTTGCCACACAAACCCAATATGGTGCCAAAGAAGGTAGAAAGTAATGACACAATTAACCTCCCTGCCTGAGTGAGTAGAGATTCATGTCTTGTTTTTCAGTAGAGAGTATTAGCTGGCAATTGTAGGTGGCTTCAGTAAGAGAAATACATCTTTTTTGGTCAATCTTTCTATGTGCAGCAAATAATTCATTTACAATGCAAAAAAGGATCAGATTTATAAAAGTAGAGATAGTGTAATTTGTTAGACTAGCAATTGGCTGTAGACAGGGGCTCCTGAGTTTCAGATATTGTTTTAACAAGCTTGTATTCTCTTCAGTTATTGTTTAATGTAAAATACATGGGTAAAAACCTTTAAAAATGCAAATCTTATTGACGTATGTTCAGTTTCCCTCGAAGAGTTTTGGATTTTAACTTGACCATTTCCTTTTCAGGGAATGTGGTTTGGCTTTAAAAACAATACATAGGACTTGAAAGGAGTAGTGTTACTTCGCTGGTCACCTCCAAAATTTAGTAATCTGTAGAAATTGGAAAATCTACAGATCTAATTTATTCTGTACAAAGTAGGTGAGATAAGCATGCAAATGGGAGAAGGGAAAGTAATAGATATGGAACCCACCATTCGCATTTGGTGCCAGTGCCAGCAGAAAGCAGGAGCCCTGTTGTCTCTGTTCCATAGACATGCTGGAACAATAGGAAGTCACCAGCTTGCTGTTCTGTACTGTGGACACTGTGGTGCCAGTCATGAAACTGTCAGGAAAGTCTTGTCTTATTCCTTAGGCTTTTCTAGTCTCTTAAATAACTTCCGTCATATGACTGTGGAATAAAATCAGACATGAATTTCCTGGCGTGCGAGGATTGCGGGAACTTTCTGATACCTTCCTCCACGTGCTGTGCTCATCTAATTCTTACATGAGAAGCTTGTCATGTTTTAAAGGCACTATTTGATCCCTTCATGGATTGGGGAGGGAGTTTTGCTAAAAGGAGGGTGTTTGTCTAATGTCACTTTTGTTTTTATGACAGTATACACATACAAGACATTTGTCCTTTCAGAGAACTTGTCTAAAAATGGTACAGTTTTGCTGTCTGTCACGTTTTTGGTGCTGGAGATGGACAAGACACCTTTTTGCTCATGCACAGTAGCCAATCTTTATTCTTCACAGCTCATATTTATATGGTTTTCTAAATGTATCGTGTTTAATTCTACTTGGTTAGTAATTTATTGCAACTTAGTTCATTGGTTAGTAGTTGCTAGTGTATGTGTTCACCCAAGACTTTCTTCTCTAGAAGTATTTACATTTTTTTCTTGTGTATAGAACAATTTCTCACAGGTAGAAGTCCCTCTTGACACAGGTGCAAGTTCCTTTATCTTGGGAACTTTTCAGGCCAGTTGTTAGCTGTACATGGCTTGAGCCATGATTTTACAAGGGTAACGAAGCTCTTATTCCATAAGGCTTTACCTACGTGCAACACATGTTCACCCGAGTTGCAGAGATTTCAACACTACCTTCCATTCAGCGAAGGGGAAGAGGGTCCATGCATACTTGTGGGGTACTTCTTTAAAGCTTGTTTCTAAAGAAACTGTGTTAGAATAAAACAAAATTAGATCAAGAAGAAAAGTTACAGTACTTGTTAAAATAATTATGGGAGTAAAAGCTGCAAGAAAGTAATCTTGTATGAAGTGCTTCTAATATTGGAACGTATTCCTTTGTTCTACAAGGGATTGCTGTAAAAGGTAATGCATCCATCAGGTGTCTGAGGAAGGGTAGAAATAGATTAATGTCTTTGCCAGAGCACTTGGAGTATTNAATAATTATGGGAGTAAAAGCTGCAAGAAAGTAATCTTGTATGAAGTGCTTCTAATATTGGAACGTATTCCTTTGTTCTACAAGGGATTGCTGTAAAAGGTAATGCATCCATCAGGTGTCTGAGGAAGGGTAGAAATAGATTAATGTCTTTAGCACTTGGAGTATTGACTAACTTAAGGTTAGAAAACCAAGAAAGAAACACGACATTCCAACTAAATAGCTTGTAACTTTTTTTACTATTTATTGCCAGTAGCCAGTTAACTGTGGTTTTATCAGAAATTTTATGAAAAATATTCTTTATCTAGGTGAATATGTAGATATTTAATTCTTACCAGTGTACGTATATGTATCTATCTATCTATATATCCTAAGTGTCCACTGATAATTTTCCACTCAAACGGTGAGGATGGCATTTAAATTTCCATAGTTCCAAATGAGATAGGAAACAATCAGATTTCTTGAAAAATACAGACCCTTAGAATGTATAGTACGAGTGGCACCATTTTCTGTGTCAATATTGTCCTTCTGATGCTGCTTCAACTGTTAACTCCACAGATATACTATGGTTAAAATCTGTGGCTAAGCTCTGTGTGTGTGTGTTTTAAATGAAGCTTTTTCCATTAGGGAAATTTCAGTACCTACTGCGGTGCTTGTGCAACTGCTTTGTAAATTTATTTTCAGATAAAATCTCCCATTATACTCTAACAAAAATGTGTTGTTCTCCATTGGGAAATCCCCTAGGGAACATTCAGGGTGGACAGTTTTGCATAATTTCATGGTTTTCCCCTTTATGGGGAACTGGTATCTACTAATAGTATATATTTGTGCAAGTACTTAATTGTTGGGTTTTTTTAGCTGTCATTTAGGAATCTGCAAATGGTGATTGAATTCCATGTTTTAAGTTCTATAGTAATTAAAACTTTGTAAGCAAAAGAATGTCTTCATAAACACTTTGGGAAAAAAAAATAAATGAAAACAAGTGAATGATTATATGATTTAATGATTTTATGGTTTTCCTGTTCAGATGATATAAAACACCGTAAGAGTACTATTGTGATACTTCAGCAACTTTTAGGTATTCTAATGTCTTTTACACATTGAACTATGTGTGAAAGGCTAATTAACATTATCATCCCTGTCATAATTTCAAATTAGACACATCATTATGTTTAGTTATTACAGAAGTTTTTTGTTAATCTCTGATGGATATTAAACACTAGTTTATGAAACTGCAATCACAGTTGTTTGGCATATTAGTAGCACTTTGCTTTAATAGCATTGATTGTAATGAACTCATTTGGGATTCCTGTAGAACTAACATTTATTTCCATAAAGCATTTCACAGTAATTGAACATTAGTTCAGTTATGAATACTGGATTGCTGCCAGAATATTTAGTTCTATTTTTCTTCTGTTTCTTCACTGTGGATTTTGTAAACCTATCTTTCTGCTTCATTGCCAATTAGATCATTAAATCTAAGGCTGGATCCTTAGCTAGCATAAATTTGACCTCAGTGGAAGTATCCTGATAGCCCTAATTGATGAACTGGATGTTAGTTTTGGGTGTATTTCAGTAAATCATGGACTTTTTAATCTAAGAGTCTTTTGTGACTAACTTGGCTTTTTTTTATTATTTTAGTAGATATGCATTTGAAGCATCCTTCTATATACAAATCAGAAAAAAGAAATAAAAATGTGCTTATGTGCTGTCTAGGGGCTGTGCTTCAGGTTCTATTTGATTTTACTGAAAATATCCCAAGTAAGAGGATCTGAAACCATCCCTAAGATTGCTTTCACACTTAAATCACCTTTCATGATGGGAATTATTTCAGTAATAGCATTATTGTTCTACAGTAATTTATTAAACAGTTATTGAGAACTCCTTTGTTCCTTTGCTCAGAAGAAAAATGGATTATACAGAAGACAAGTCTAAATACAGTCTAACTTTTATTCAACAGTAAGATGGAAATTATAGTCCAAGTTCAAAGTGCAAGGAAGAACCTATGCATTGATAGACTTTTTTTTTCACATACTTCACAGAATATTTATGACATTGGATAATATCTCTAGCAAATAGCTTTCAGGGTATCTCAAACACTTTCAAGAATGTTTCATGCAACTGTGATAAAAGCACACAGAATGAAAAATGGATGCCATTTTAACAACATTGGTTATTTTACATGTAAATTATCTTCTTGCATCTATGTCATACAGTAAGTGGATGGTTGATTGTTACATGGAGGGAATTAAAAAGGATGGTTTTATATTATCAAAGCAGTTATTCAGAGTTATGTTTGGAGTTTTTGAAAAAAGACTCCTCATTCTTCAACTATAAAATTAAGTACAGCTTTCATGATGGACTATACAATAACAATTTCTGTAAAAATTAAGTATCTATTTCCTATTTCTAAACAAGAAAACCCACAAAAAAAACAAGAGGGGGGAGATGAAAACATTGGATATCTGCATAAACTATGATAATACCCCAAGCAATGAAATTAAAAGATAGGAAGTCAATGTAATAGACTTTGACATGAGCAAAGACTTGCAATTTACCACATGTAGCAAATTCCAAATATTTTCAGTTTTTGAGGTGAGTATTTAGCAAAGATTAAGTCCTAGAATGAGACTTGATACATTGCAGTATTGCAGTAGCTATCTGTATAAAATCAACTTCCATGGTAAATCTGCCAGAAAATAGAAATATTAGATGTTTTTTTAAATACTCTGTGAGTCTATCTTGAAAATTTCATAAAAAATATTGAACCAACCAGTTGTGATAGATTCTCCAGGTGAACAAGGGAAAGCCTTGGTTCACAACTTGAAGGTCTGAAGCTTCCCAATTACAGAAAAGCAGAAAGCCTAGCTTGGTCTTAGGTATCAGTTAGATGCCTCTCACAAGAAGAAGTTTCATCTCATATTGCATTTACTTGCAAAATAGTAACATTAAACACTTTATATTGTTCTTGATTTTTTTCCTTTGCTTAGCCTAATAATGAGAGATTTGAACATTTGGATTAATCAAATATTGGACTAAAAAAGCTGCAATCTTTTAATTCTGTGGCTTCATAAAAATCTGGAGGATTTTGTTACCCTGTCCTTCAGTAAATAGAGTAATAAAATAATAATTTTCAATCAGTAGGGGAAAAGAAACCAATTTTCTCTTCAAACTGCAATTGTGATTTGAGCCCTGAGGAGGTTTGAGTTTTTTATGATTTTTTTTTCTGGATTTCTGGTTTTTTCTTCCTTCCACTGTAAATAACTGTAAAAATCTAGCCAAATAAGAGAAACACCAATGGAAGTAAAATTTTGGACTGGTCAATAGATGTGAACAAACACTGTGTTCAAAACTTGTGCCATAGATTCATTACTGAAACCTTGAAATGGCCATCAGGAAAAGGCATTTACCAGTACTGAAGAGCATTTTTGACTGGCTGAACTAAAAGATCATACATGGAGGTTAGAAAATAAGTTTATTGCCTCAAGTTAAATTTACAAAATCAAAATCTGTGTAAAAGCTAATTTGTTATAATAGTGCATCTATCTCTCTGCTAAGGCTGTGGTGTTTATAGTCTTGGATGTTTTTTCTTTTCTTTCATTGTTTGCCTGCTCATTTGTTCGTACTTCAGTTTGGGGTAACTTTTTCTTTGAAGCATTATCTCCTGGCAGGTGTTGATTTACACCAAGCATATAAACAATAAGATAATTTTTGGAGAATGTCAGACTGGTAGCTCACCTACTGCTCTCCCTTAATGAAACTGTGAGGGTCCAAGGCAACCACTCCTTTGGACAGACTTGAACTGCGTGTTTGGGATGCTTGGTCCAGAAGACACGTAGTCTTAAGTCTAACTCTGAAACTTTTAAAGCAGGGTTGGCAATGGAGCATGCTCAGCACAACCTGCTTTGATCTACTTTGATCTACTGATTTCCTGTTCTGCTGAATTGTTAATGTCGACCCAGCCTTTGTTAATAAAAAGGTTGAAAGTAGAATGGCAAAAGTGATTAGTACTACTGGAAAAAAAAAGTTGCAGAGCCTTTTATTAAGGTTGAATACTAGAACCATACTGAGTACTAATGGGAGGGAAGAACTCACAAATAACTGAGCCAATGCCATAGGGGGTAGAAAAAAGTCTTTTCAGGCAAACAAGAGAAAAGGTCATGGTTATGATCTGGTTATTAAAATTAAGGCACAAACGAGACCATACACCAAGTAAATAGTAAGGATATTATGAAACAGGAAATGAGAGACACAGAGAGAGGTGGTTGCGAGGGAGAGAAAGAGAGTGACAGAGAAACATTAAGAAAAAAATCCTCTCCGCTCTGTGGATGCCTACAGCATCCTGCTNGAGCAATAGTGACACCTCGATGGTCTCTCAGGTTCTGTTCGGCAGCTCGTCCCAGCCCAAAGCTGCAGTCAGGTGAAGCAGGGGTGGGCTTGGGTGGTCTCGGCCTCTTCATTCAGTTTCGCCATAATGGGCAAAAATGTTACATAAAGATATTTAAAACCATTAACCATAAGATTTCAGTCTCTCACAGTCATTTAATATGGATATGAAGAAAACAACCTGGATTTTTCTGCTATGTGTAACAAATTTCCCATAGCCATCTGGCTAGCCAGGTCTAGAGCAGTAAGCATGAAAGATAGTAAGTATGAAGCAAATCTTTACTCTCATAGGACAAGATGTGGTTTGTCATATTTTTGTGTCATCTTGTAAAGAGGAAAAATGTCTGACTGACAGAACTGTTGCATTGTCCAGACTTCTTGTCTTCAAATTAGTTACACTGGTTTAATCTGACTGCAGTTCTCAGCCCTTTAATATCAACCTCTCAGAAAAATTAAAATGTTTTAAAGGTTTAGGATCATAAAGCTCCTTTGCTTTAAAGATGACAACATAAAAAGCAATTAGAAGACTGTCAAATGAATATATGTCTTCTAAAGCTCTGATGCACTTAAAAAAACTAATTGCAAAGAAAACTTCTGTGCTGAATATAATTATTAGCAATATGCAAATCACAGAAAAATTCAGGCAAAGGTCTACAGAGACCAGCCGTTTCCCAAATTACTTATAAATGTAGCCCATGATGGTTTAATATGGTATGTGACTGTTTTCCTTGAGCTAATGCATATAGTGGACATTATGAAAAGGTCAATGGGAAATGCTAATATTCACTTGCTTCAGCCATTCCACGCTCAGCAGCATCTAAGAGACTCTTAAAGATAAGGCACCATTTCTACCAACAGTTAGGTAACTGGCGTTTACAGAAGTATTATATTTTTTTAATTTTTCATTTCTCATCTTCCTATGCCTTCCCTAAATAAGTACAGAATGAAAGAAATTCTGCATAGCAAAAAACTGAACAGAAGTTTAGAAATTTTCTGATGCCATTGGACATTGTTTTAGAACTCAAACATTTCAGAACTAAGGTAGAACCCAAATGTTGTTCCATTGCTTTGAGTAAAATACAAAATAGGATGTATTTTGGGGATCAGGGTCAGTGGGCACTTACAGTAGTGAATTTTGATATGGTGAGCTATGCTGAGAACTAGCTGTCTAGAGAGCCAGTGATAATTCTCAAGAAACTGATGTCTACTAAACTATAGTATACAAGGAAAGAATGCTTATTTTTTGAGTCATTTTATACTGATCTGCTCCCAAAATTGCTTGCTCACCTTCCTTCAAGCTCAGAGAGCTCTATAACCATTCTATTTTAGAAACTTTAGTCCTTAGAAATGGAGCTGATACCACAAAAGTGGAAAAATACTTGGTATTATCTGATATATTATTGTTTGAAGTAAACATTTTGTAAATGTAGGAATAGCTCTTATCAGTCTAAGTCTTGATTTATGGTCTTTAAGGAAGTGTACAACTGAATTTCTGTGATTGCAGGAGGGGTAAGTTATTCCCCTCCCCTCATTTCTTGAGATAAATAAGCTTATGTCAATGACAAGGGAATAAAGGTTATGTGTAGAAAAAGCTGGCACATACCTTTTAAATGATAAGCAAATGTTAATTTTTCTTTTATTAATTTTGCACTTAGAAGGGAGGTAGTACCCAGCTTTCTAATGGAAAATTTAACCAGATAAATGTAGAGACTTCATTTTGGTACAGATGTTCTTAGGCATCCTACACACAATGCAGAGCTCTTTCCAGTAACCTGTCATGAGCTGACAATTCTTCCGTAAAACTGACAAATTGTCTTCTGCTTCCCAGTGAGATTTCCCAGAGGAAGGAAATCAAGGAATACTCAAATTTTTGCATATGTTTCTGAGGTATGTGTTGAAATCAAAAGTGATTTTTTTTTTACTAGCTAAATTATGTCTGCGTTATTCCCTTCTTTTATATTTAGCTCTGCATCAGTGAAGAAGTAGCATTAAAGTTTATAAATTTTCATCAGTCATTAAAGCAAGAGATTAAAAGTATGGGTCACTTGTTATCTTAATTAATACCTACTTGGTGTTTTCCAAATGAAGTGTCAAGAAGTAAAGGGCACATTTGTGTTCAATTAATGCATTTGCAATATTTCTCCCATAACGCTTCCTAATCCCTGTTAGAAATTCTGTGTTCATTTGGGGAAGAAATAATTTTCCCTAATACATATTCAATATGATTTTTTTTTTTTTTGCATATTGTACTGATTTAGGGTTCTGTTCTGTATCCTTTCTGAAGTCTAAACATTCTCAATTTAATATAAAATAGGTCACACTAAATATGAGAGAGGAAAGCATATTTAATTTTCTGAATAAATTTAACCTGGTCAAATAAGTTCTGCATGTTGAATTGTATTTTTTTAAATAAAAAATTATTATTGTTAACCAAACTGAATAACATGTCTGCCTAGAGAATGTTTCGAGTAATTAATAGAACAAGATCCATCATTTAATGAACAAATCATAGTTCAGCATAACTATTGCTCAGTGCTGCTCTTTGCAACATAAAAATACATTACTGACATGACTATTTGTAATATTTCTTAGTGATTTAATAGCATCTTAGCTCTTGGTTGCTTTTCTTTGTAACAAGTAAAAACTCCATGCTTTCCTAGGTGTATACTTATGGTACAAATTGAACATATTGAGCTTCTCTGCTTAGATTTTTTGGTGGACTACCATCAGCAACATGATAAAGCAGAAATATTTTTGATGGGTAATAATTGGATATAAACAGGAAAATTATCAGGTGGCCTCTGCTTTTGCATCTCTTGCAGGAAAAAATCGTCACTGAAAATGATGGTCTTATCTATGGGTACATGAGATGCCTGCATGAAAATCCTGATGCCTTTATGCCTTTCATCCCTTTTGCCTCCATTAGATTAGGAATTCCTGTTCCTGTGTTCACAATACCACCATTTTTGCACCTCTTTCTCTCTCCTAATATTCCTTCAAACCTGAAATTATGTTTTTGACATCAGCTGTTAGGCACTTATACTGAACATATCAAGTACAGGCCTAAAGTATACTTTATTTTAAAGCATGTGTGTGTGTGGTCCCATATCATCATGTCCAATTCCAACCTCTCCTCCCCCACCCTGGTATTGTTGCATGAAGCAATAATGAAAGATTGTACTTACCTCAAACTTATCAACTTGTGTTTGACATGAGTGGAAAGATAGACAATCATACTCCCAAAGAATGTCCCTATATTTAATTTTTTAAGAGGCACTTCCCCTTCACATTCCTGAAAAGGTGCGGAACATTTTAATTTTCAAGCAAAAGTCAGCAGTGAAAGTCTGGAAATGAAGATGGGCAGACTGAGTAGGTCAATGGCGGAGAGAAGCAAATTTTCAACCCTGGCGCAACTGTAGTAGAGCTTGATGATCTTAAAGCTATTTACCAACCTAAATGATTTTACAGTTCTGTGATTTTTCAACAGTTAACTCCACAATATTGCTCAAGATTACATTGAAACGTCATGTAAATCAGTAGAAAGATTTTCATTACCTGTGGTTAGGGACACAGGTAACATGTACAGACTTCCATGTATATTCTTTTCAGTGGTAAAATTCTTTTCATGTGCTGGTTTCTCTTTTCATTCTGCATGAAAATCAGGGAAATCAGTCTATTTTTTTAATGATGCTGGGGCCACAAATGCTTGTATTCTTATAGACACCAGCAATACAAGGTGCACAAAGAAGGGAGATTTCAATAGTTCTGCAGAGTGAGATCAGATCTTCTGCTAAAACTGCACTGTGCGTTGTAATACTCTTCAGGAAAAAAACAAGTTGAATAACAAGTAGTGTCCAAGTAGAGCAAAATCTTATTAGTACTTGAAAGTAGAGGATTGTTCTGGGAGACAACCAGTGTCACAGAGTAGAAATTATGACTAGCTGTATTGGTTCATGCTGGTTTGTGAATAGCCTCATAGTTTAATCAATGAAATAGTAAAATGCTAATTGTCTAACTGAAGCATGGAAGGAGTGTCTTTCAATTCTTGGATCAAATGAGAAGGCAGCTGGAGTAGCACTGGACAGGGGAACACAGGAATTAAACAATCACAGAAGGTATTGCCTAAAATAAAACTGCCTATACTTCTAAATATTTGCATGAGAGTGACTGACTTTAACTTGGTTCAGGAAATACTGTATGTTTCACGGTGGATTCAAAAGTATGTTTAACTAGCAACACATGATTATTTTTCTAACCAAATAAAATGGTTTAGCATCCTTTCTGGCTTGGCAAGAGTAGGACAATGTAAAGATTTCTCTTGATTCTCTCTTGATTTCTCTTGATTCTCTTTCTCTGATTTCTCTTGTGCTAGAACAACCTTTCTGTCTAAGAAAGTAGACAAAATTTGATCGCTTTTTCTGCTAGCAAAGATTGTTTTATCTCATAGGTGAAAGATGAACCACTTTGATCATCTGCCCAAAGTTACACAGTTATATGTATTGCAACAAATGCTCCTACAAATTCACATATATTTCAGCTAGGCCTTTTAAGACTAATCCCTGGTAAAAGGAATAAACAATATACCTGAACAGAGAGGGGGGAAAAAAAGGTATATATGATTTTTTTTAAAGCACAGAATTTCTTTGTTTCCCAGAAGGAAATATACTTCCATTAAAAAAAAAAAATAATTACTTGAGTTAGCATCAGACCACTAAATATACACTATTTTTAGAATTAACTGCCTGGTCTAATGTTGTGGAACACTGTATGAACACAACTGTTACAGATTAACACACAACACATTCATTTTTGTAATTCTTATGAATTTGAATTTCAATAAATATAAATCAACAAGGCTGAGTCAGTTTTGATTATTCTTAGTTACATTACACATAAAGAAAATAATTTTTCTCTTATAGTAATTTGTAAAAAAATATTAATTCCTGGAATAAATGATTAAAACAGATGTGACTAGACTTCAATGTGGTGATTTTAATGATACAGTTGTTCTTGGAAGATGGTAGAAAAATTAAGCCACTCTGGCTTTTGTGAAGTTTTACCAGAGATACTAAATTCAAGTTATTCATAAATTATTGCCTATTAAAATAGACCTGCGTGTTGATTTTACAGGAGACAAGTTCTGCTAGAAGTACTGTATGTGGCCCTAGAACATGAAATGACTGAACTGTGGCAGATAAAGGAACTGATTGCTCTTGTTTTGAATTGTTTATTGATCATGCTGAAATATGACATCTACCACAGCATTACAGCTGAACTCGTGTTGTGGCAAAATAAGTGATGCCCTTGATATATTTTAAATTCAGTAATGTATTCCTTCTCTGTCAAACATTTGTGCTCATTCATTTTTATTAAGTTCTTACTTATCATGAGCTAATTAAGTAGCTTAGTCCCAGCTTTTCTTGTGATGCAAGAATCAGCTGTGGTCTCACAGTGCTCCAGGTGAGTCATGCCTAGATCAGAAGAAGAAAGTATAGAGAGGAAGAATGTGGTTGAACTAAAGGGTGTGCATTCATAATAATCACCTAAGAAAAATTATGTGATCCCATCCTTTTTTTTTTTTTTAATTTATTAGCATTTGAAGACTGTGTATCTCTGTTAGAATCAGTAAAGTCTGAAAAACACAGACCACTTCTCTTCTTCAAACACATCCAGTAGATCCATGTCCTCTGCGTAGTCTGAATGTGAATGAGACAAGCTGAAGACAGAATTTCCAGGAGTGGTCTATACTTTAATTATTTCTAATATCCATATGTGGAGCTGCGGTTGCCACAGAAACATTGTTGAAGGTGGGATGCTGAATCCTGACCTGTGCAATGGTCAAAATAACTGGCATTGTGTAGAAACTAACGATTTATACCTGACCTGGTTATTCAAATGAAGGATTTACCCCTGACCTGATTGCAGTATTAGAAATGTCTTTGATAAACCTGCCTATCCTTACCTGTCATGAAATTTGACATGAGGATTCAGGAATGGAATGTTGTGCAATACTTCAGTATTGTTTCATGTGACTTGGCTAGTTGTTATGTTTATTTATTTAAAAATAAACCCTTCTGTTTTGAGAGAAGTCTTAAGGAAAGGTGTTTTTCTCCCCTGTGCTAATTTGCAGTTCATTGTCTCTGACTCTTTGACCCATTGAAAGGCTTTTTTGCCTTTTATCTGAACTAGCAATACAATGGAACTGATAAGCTTCAGCATCTCCCTCCCTCTCCTTAGGAGTGCAGCTGAGGGGATCTAAATCACTGCAACACGTGTGATTTGTTTTGATTTGCATTTTGATATATATTGGAATATGTGAAAGGAGAATCAGTTCCTGCGTGGTGTCATAGCAGTTAGATATTCATATGCAATCCCCTGTCTAATTAAACGGAGCCTTTAAGTGGAATTTAGTTGACACATTTGCTTGTGACAGGCAAGTTAGGAAACTTACTTTCCATTCATCCTTTACCCGCGTAGCAGTGTATTGAGGTTAATTACAAAAATTTGTAAATGTGTAAAGCTGTGTCTAGGAAATAATTATCACTTGTCTGAGTAGGGCAATGCAAAGCACAGAACAGCTTTGTAAGAAAAAAACTGAAATGCAAAAGGAGGGGAAACTGCCAAAAAAGTCTGCTAAAGCATTAAGTCAAAACAGGCAAATAACTGTAAGCAATCAATACTAATTTTTAAATTTTGTAATAGACAGTAGGGTCTATAACTATCAAGGCAGGATTTAAGCAGAAGAGCTTGAGATCAGGTGTTTCCTACACTGAATCACAGTTTTCACATGGGACTTACCTCTGTTTGATATGACTTCAGTGCTAGGGTGGAGGAGTGCCTGATGTTTGTCAACTTGGAAGATGCTTTTGTAAAGTTACCTAGATTAATTTTGCAGTGACTTTGGACACATTTTAGAAGGAGTGGAAAATCTCACCTTAGTATTAATAGATTACGTTTTATTGTAATCAGCTGGTTACTTGGAATTTAGCTAAGGCATATGAAAGATATATACTGGAAAAAGGTCTCCATTTCAAATTTAAAGTTTCTGTCCCTGAATCACGAACCACAGAAATGTTAATAAGAGTACAACTACTGTGTAGCATAACATGAAAATTACTTCATATATATATATAAATTTATATTTCAAAACAGTACTAGTAATTAAACTGAATACTCAAAGAGTGATAGAGAAAATAGGAGGATTCTTCCAAACTCTGTCAAGGTGTCTCTAATTGTATGTATGGGAACCGTGAAAGATACTTCAGTCCAGTAGGAGAAGAATATGGAGATCAGGAGAGTGAAAAATGACATGATGACAGTTCATTTCATTTGGTTTTAAGTAAAACCATTTTAAAAAAATTCTATTGATGTTTCTTTTACCTTTTCCGTTCTTGGCAAGGTATGTATCATTTTAGGCCAAGTGTCAGTGGGGCTTCTTTAGTGATTGCTCCTTTTTTTTCATCTTGTCGTTGAATAATAGCCTAATTACTGTAGTAAATCTCCACCCTAACTCCTCTGTAAACAAATTAGACCTCTCCTCAGGCATTTTTTCCTCTTTTAGTTTTATCCCTTTCATCCAGATTCCTTAATATATATGTATAATATATATAA
>WBMY01010590.1:0-97008 GCA_013397315.1 Donacobius atricapilla | reverse complement strand
GTTTTCCACTCCCCCTCGGGGTTTTCTGGTTTGTTTGTATGACATGTAATTTATGAAGGTTGTAAAGGGCGGTCATTTTTTTTTTCTCAGCTGCACATTTCTGGTTAGCAACTGCATGGAAAGTACTAGTTTAGTAAGCTTTATTAAGAAAAAAACTGTTAGGAACTGAATCCTTTAATCAGAAAGGACGTGGATCTTCCAGTGTCTTATCCTAACGCTGAGTGCCATCTCTCCCTATTGCAGTAGCACCTAAACCATGCTAGGTGGTGCACACAGATGTTGAATGCTTCAAGTGAATCCGAGCTTCAAGCAGGCAGCAGGAGCTTTGCCGTTCAATTCACTAGAGTTGAAATCTCACAGACTCAAAAGAAATATATATGTCCTATCTTCATTTATTTCTTTTTTTTTAGTCCTTTTGGACAGCAAAGCTATGAATGTTGCAAAGCCACAGGATAAACAAAATATAGTACATACAAAGCATCTTCCCTAGGTCAGCATACTATTTGTCCAATATCCCGTGTCCTCACAAGTTGGAAAAGAAAATCCAGTTCTTCACCAAATTATAAGTAAAACCATGTGCATGGGAGAGTCATTGGCAGGAGGTGGGAATGCCTGTGGAAACTTGATCCTGAAATTGCTAGGTATGAATGTGAATGGATCAGCCTCCAAGTTCATTTGTCAGTAATGCTGACACCTGTACAGGTGTCATGGGCTAGCTGAGACTCCGTTCTGCACAAAAGCTTTTTGAAACATTTAAGGAGTAAGCCCTCACATGAAGAAAATACAGCCTAGGGCCATTTGTTTCAATTCTGTCATATGTTTGTAAGCTATGAAATGTAATAGTTTGCAGAACTTAATTATTTTCTTGTAAAGACTAAAACATAAAAACTGAACAAACCAGAGTTACAGTAAAACACTTTCAAGTTTTATATCTAAAGTGATTGCTTTGAAGTCACAGCATTAAATTTTTTATTCCCTTTTTCTCTCGTTGAATATAAGCCATTTGCCAACTTGGAGCATGAATTATTTAATATCATATAGGCATATAATAAACTGGCCATTTTAATGGAGTTTGAAACTAAGGTTGGCACTTCTATATGCAAGTTGCTGACTCAGGACCTGAAGTTCCTGTGATTTGGCTAAGCTGAGTGGGTTCTGTTGTGTCTGTTCTATGTAACAAACTGGTTTTAATCCAAGTGAGTCCCCTTTTTTGTTACGCATTTATGCAAATTTGGGGATAAAGTCTGTGAAGATATACTTTGCATATAATTACTTGCTCTGTGGTTACATTTTTTCTTTCATTGCTGTTAGCTGCAGAACAAAAATGTTGTGTGAAAGTAATCCTACACTGTGGTCATTACTGTAGCCTAATTAAATTTCAGTTCCTTCAGATGACTGCCAATCGGGTTTTGATTTGACCTCTATCTTTCATGACATTGTTGATTACATGTGCTCCTTAAAATCAGGGTTTGACTTGGCTTTCTAAAGCCTTTGCTTCCATTTGCTCTTCTATTATGAGCTTTAACTTTGTTTTTAAAGGTCACAGTGTTTCGTAGGGGGAAAGATCTCTCAAATAGGCAGATCATAGGTAGTTTTCCCATAGAAACTAGAGGCAGACAAAATAGCTCCAAAGCCAGTGGGTAGTAGTCCTTAAATCAGAACCAGTGTGGTTTGCGGTGTTTATAAGATACAGAAAAAAGGTATCATTTTCAAGATATTTGAAGGTAGTCCCCAAATGTCACCCCTGCTGCCCAAGAACAGATACAGGAAAGAGAAAAGCGGTAGGAAGTGCAAATGGAGGAGTAATTTTGTTAGAATCTGAAGAATTAGGGTTATTTTGTGCTCTTCTTTCTTCACAGTGCCTAAATACTGAGTTTTAGAAGCTACTTAAGTAAAAATATGGTTACTTCATAGTTGTAAGACAATTCCAGAGGTGTCAGCAGTCTCACTTTCATATATCATTTTCCTTTCACCTGGTCATAGCAGTGAGGAGCACTCACTCATCTCATCCTAGGCTGGCAGAATATTACAGGAGGATGGTGTGGCCTTCTACCCAGACAGATGCAGAGCAGCCATTTCCTTCTGGGAATCACCAAACAGATCTCCAACTTCTGCTAAGCATGTGCAGGGTAGCTGCTATCTTCACAGTCCCCTGCCAGCAGCTTCCCTGAGGACGTTAGTGTGGCCTGTCTCTTATCAGAGGCTGCTTGTCATTTAGAGCACATTTGTTTCTGCCCAAATCTCAATCAGTCACCAAGTGTGGGCTGTCTGTTTCTTAATGAGTTCAAGCTTGTGCTGGTGTCACCAGTGTGCTGGTGGCAGCATGACTCCTGTGCTCCCTTTGAGCTCTGTACAGGTCCTGGTGCTCCATGATGCAGGAACTTGGGGGACAGTGTGTTTGCAATCAGTCTGGAGGGTCGTGTCTTCAATTTCCCCTAATTTTGAACCAAAGCAATATCTCACAATAGACTTGCAAACTTCCTGTTAGAATGCAAATTAATTATTTTTGCATGACTATCATGTTTTTAATTCCATCTAGATAATTTAAGAAATTGACTCAAGCAAGTATGCTTTGATGTGAAAGACACTAGTTAAATGCTCAAGTTCTTTTTTTTTTTTTTTTTCTCTTGAGTTTTGGAGCAACAGCATGAAGCTAATGAATTAAAACCAGAAGAATGTGTAGGATGGTCTGTGTGTCAAAGTGCAGATAAGGTAGTTCCTGCTTTGTGTCATGGCAGAAAGTGCTTTAGAAAGCTGCATCTTCTCACAGAGGGAAGTAATCCTCAAGGGAGAACATACATCACTTGTAGACATCCTGTGATGGAGTGATGGTTTACTTAACTTAAGAATCCCAGATGACCAAAGCCTGTCTGCTATGATTTCTTAGTTATTGATGAAGAGCTAGGCACTGATGTCCAGGTCCTAAAATGGATCCTTACAAAGTTCACCACATTTGTCACTGACTAAAAGAAGCCTATCACTTAAAGTTGACATTGAAAAATAGTGATAAACTGCTACATGAATAATGACATGTTTAATGCCTATTAATCTTACTCTAGACCCATGTCTCTTGTACTTGAGGGTCATTGTGGTGTCTACTGAATTTATTTTTTTCCTAAAATTTTCTGAATTATGCAAGGATCAACACATCTAATTGGATGCTGTTTTCTCTTTAGTACTGGTTCCTTGTGAGGTACTTATTAATCAAAATTTAAGTGCTTATCATGGAGAGATTTACTTATCATGGAGAGATCTACTTATCGTGGAGAGATTTACTATTAGTCTAAATTACAGGCTTGTAAATGGACCAATATATGCTTTTGTTCTAAAGTAGTATGGAGCTGTGGAATGTAACGTTCCCATTTCCAAAAGCTGGATAGGTCAGTGTCATGTATGTTACATATTGTCAATTGTAGTAGGCTCCACTTTGCTCATAGGAATGATAGCAAAGAAAAAACAATAAAACCATTTGAATATGGTGACTTAAGTTTTTGACTATTAAACATTATTTTTATGATCTAAAAATCCGTCTAATCACCATTTCATTTTCTGCGATATTCTAGAGAGCTTTTAACTTAAATAGGCCTGATGGCATATTACTTCATTATCTAACTGATTACTGAGTATGCTTTCTTTTGTGTGGAAAAACAACATGTATCAGTTATTTTTTATGTTCAAGTCTTTTTGCTGTTTTATAGCCTCAAGGTTACAGTAGCCTTTACATAAGAAGTTTATCTTCATAGCTGTCTATGTCCTTTCTGCATAAGGAAAAGTCAGTCTTTTGTTACATCTCTGGATGAGTTACAGGTATTTCTGGTTTGCCTCTCTGCTTTTCACTATTTGAACACAAAATAATGAGCATCACCCTTCTGATTCATTCTAGTTTATCAGTTCTGATTTGGAAGTTCCATCTTCCTGTATCCATAAGTCTGATTCAAAGTATGATACTGTTTTATAAGGTTGCCTTGTCATTCTGCACTAAGCTCCTTCCAGTAGGCAACACAGCTAAGTTCTGTTGAAAGACTGGGTTATTAGAGCAGTTTTAATTAGAAAATCTGAGATGGAGACAGAGGACTGAAAGATGTGCAAGTCCTACCTTGATATTGCAGACCTCGTGACTCACACAAACTTGCAACTTAACACAGGATAGTGATCGCTGGTACGTCAGGCTAACCTCAATGACAGTGCAGAAGTAGTTTGTGACCTCACATCACAGTTTGGTAATACTTAGTTTCCTTTCTGTAGACAAGCGGGACTGATAAATAGCTCATGGAAGTGTCTGGTGTATAAAGTCAGTAGTCTATATAAATTGTCAGTTTAACTTCAGCCCCATAGCTAAGTTCTGAAATGCTCTGTCAGAGACAGAAGGATTTCGCAGTTACCAGCCTGAGGAGCCCCAGGGATTGCTCCAAGCAGCACAGCCAGCTCCTGTTCTGTTCCACCAAACAGGGCAAATGTGTGGCCAAAACTGTTCTGTTAAACTGAGAGCTTTCACCAATGAATCTGGAGCAGCCATGGATCAAGACATTGATTAGTAATCTACTATTTCACCAGTGCAATACATAGTTCCCATTCCTGGGGCTAAAGATCATTGTTAGTAATGTTAAAATATTGTTGCAGTGCTCAGTAGCTTGCAAAAATAATTGAAGTGGTTTCAGACAAGCTGTCTTCTGCGGCTGCCTGGTTATCCTTACTGTGAAATAAAGGTAATGTTTCATACAGGCAGCTAACAGCTTTGCTCAGGTGTGCTATGAAAGGATTCATAATTAATATTATAGTAATACTTGCATCAAAGTAACTTCAGTGATTGCAGCTGTGACTTGGGGGTTTTTCCTAAGATTTTTTTTCTTAATTTTGTTATGCTTCTACATCAGGCTAAATATACAATTTGGAGGTGATCTGTCCCGTTTAAGAGGAGGATTTGCCTACAACAGGGAAAACAAAACTGTATCTTCGTAGGAAACAGGCTCCTTGATGTTTTCTTTTGTTACGGCCAAACGAAAGGATATCAAACTGGATGCAAATTCTAGTGTCGTGATAGATTGCAACACATTTAAGAAACATAACATTAAAGGACAGCTACTACAACGTAGCATCAGTTGGTATCTTCATTCAGTCTAACTACTGGTAACTAATGACCATGCCAGCTATGTTCTGCAAGCTTGCATTTTAAAAGCTGTATATTTTTAATGATTCATGGATTTACTATATGAACTATTACAAATTCCATTTAAACTTTTCAGAATTCTGCAGCGCTTTTATTACACTAATGAGCTAATTGTTTAAGAATCATTCACATGATTCATCCTCCTGCTCAACCTTTTTTAAAAAAACTTTTAGCTGCTGAAACTCTCTTGACAAACAATATTTATAGCGGTTTGACAGCAGGATGAAGAACAGCGTTTGTCTTTGTAACAGCTTAAAGAAAAGGCCTTTCCAGCACCCAGCCATGCAGTTACAATCTTGACCTCTTTCTTTTGCTGGGAACATACATACAGCATACAAGCAGCACCTCCCATGTGTTTTCTTGACCCTTTGACTGTCCATTCACTTCCCATCTGTTTTGCAGCCTTAAAGGAACAGAGGGGGCCCTCTACTTATAAATCTGTCTTCACAGCTGACAAATTATGTTCTGTCTCTTTAAGGGCAGCCTGGGTGGTTTTGTCTTTTTTTTACACACACACACACACACACACCCACACACACACACACACACCCCCCTCCTTAAAACTTTAGCTTTCCTGTCAGCCTTATCCAGAGGAAAATGTGGTATGTGAACAAGAGGAAACTGGCAGAAAATGTGATAGGTACTTTCAAAGGATTTTCTAAAATTCGGCAGCATATGACCTTGCAGTGATCAGGGAATTATGGCAGTGTTTGCACAAAGCATGAGTAAGCATGTTGCTGCAGGTAACTGTGGCTGCGAAGTCTGCTTTTTGAGGCATTATTTGAGTGTGTGGGAGTGTGCTGTCTCATACCACTTCACCAAGAAGTAAGGCTTTTGTATGGCCCTTAGAAAATCAAGGAATGTGGCACAAAAGGCAAAACTCCAAAGAAATGATTCCCCCCCTCTTCTCCACCTGACTGTTCATTGGGGTTGTATACAACTATGGCGTTTGTATCTAAGATAAAAATCAACTTTCAGTAGAGAACTTTGGGTTGACATCTCTAGTTTTAATGGTGTGTTTCTGGGCATTGTGATGAATTCTGACTGACAGGGCTTTCCTTTTTACTAGAAGAAAGATGATGCATTCACAGCAGTAAATTCTGAATTTCTGCCTCTGTGGTTAACTAACCATAACATAGAAGTAGCACAGCAAGCAGTGAGAATGTTTATAGGCAAGGAAGGGATTGAGAAAGGAAGGAAGATGGGAAGAAAAAAAAAAAAAAGGGGAAAGGGAGAACTCAAGTCTAAACACAATCCAGAGCAAAAGGAGCAACAACCGTGAGCTTTCAAATATCAAAGCCATGTAAACATTAGTTAGAGATAGAAGTCACTTTAATGTACAACAGGAGGATTTATATTAAGATAGTAACACATTTTTTGTGGTTATTTCATACTGTAGGTTTCATCAAAGTACAAAACAAAAGATGGATCTGTGTCCAGAAAGATTTTCGAATTTGTTTTGTTGCTGCAATTGAAATTTGATATCATATGTGCACATTTGTAATTGGGAAGGGGAAGCTTTTTGATTTGCCCAGAGTACTCTGGCACAGACAGACATGAACATCTTTAAAATTCTGTGCTAACATCATTGGTTCTTTAGAGGTAAATATGAATTTGAATGTCTCAAAATAAATTTAGAACCCTAAGCAAAACAGATTTTGTGGACATAGGTCACATCTCTTAGTAAACCAATTAACACAACTGGAAAATACAAGAAAACCTTGTCTTGTCACTAGGAGTGTGTTTGAAATAAATCAGTAATATACTTTGCTTTTGTAATTTGTGTTTGATATTATTTGGGATTATTTGGCCTTACCTCAGGAAATTTGCTTGATAACTTGCTTCAGCTGTTTCATTTTAGCACTGTTTATTGCTAGCTAAGCTTGGGTATCTCATGCAGAAACCAGAAAGCAAACCTTCCTTGCAAGACTGAATATTTCAGGGGGGTTCCCTTCTGACCAGCTTATGATACTAGGAAAAGCAAACTTTATCTGTGCCTGCGTCTTTTCTGCATTCACAGTGTATTCCAGATCCTCATTACAGTTCAATTAGTCTGGTTTTGAGCCTTTTAGATTTGGGATCACAGGATTAATGAAAAGAAAATGAGCGAGTAGCAATATCATTTCATATGGAGATAAGGAGAGACTGAGCATGAATGAGGATCTCAAGACATCTGAATAAAGAATTTCCTCATTCTGTCAGTGAAGTTTTATGGGATATGGAGGGAGGATTATGGGAATATTCATGACCAGATCAAGAGGCATAATGAGTTGATGTATGAACCAGCTTATCTTTTAGGTAAACATGGGGTAAATGGGAAATAGAATAACCATTCATGGCCCCTAGGCCTGTGAATTTTACTGTTCTGAGATGGAAGCAAGGATTTAGTTACAGTTATTCTTCATTGATGTAATTTGATTTTTGATCAGTGTTTAACAGGTGCTGGAAGAACTGCTTATTTGTAACTTCAGGTCTGCATTAGAGCTAGCAAAGAGCACAAAATCTTTCTAGAATCCAGTGTAAGCTATATGTGCATTTAAACTTACACAGTACCTTGTCATAAGAGTGTAGCACTTTGTTAAAGTCCCTTTTGTGACATGGGAGCATTGTATAGAAGAGCTGGGGTAGTTCAACCAGTTACAGAAGTAATTTGCTAGTAAGCTGAATGCTTTTAATCTGTGTTTTACTTATCCTTGGAAAAACACAGAATCACAAGACACAGAGCAACAGGTCACTTTTGTCTACCCTTAAATTTACTTCTGCAATAAGTATTCTTACCCGAAACCCAGATGATTTTGCGTTTGGCATGCTGATGAACTTTCCTCAAAACAGAGTATCCTGAAATTTACAAGTGTAAAGAACTGATAGTTTGGTCTAAGTGTCAGTCTAAACCCTACAAATGCATTTCACAGAGGCAAGAACTTCCCTAAAGTTGGGTAACATCTGATTCTGGAATTGTGAGAATGAATAGTTGTTCCACATATGAAGTCACATGGTGCAGATGAAACTGTAGCCAGTTACCCCAGAACTGCAGGGCTTGCAGTTGCACTCCTCTATTATTAAAATAATAATTATTATTGTTAGAATTCTATCCAAGCACTTATATTTACTAGTCTATTAAGATGGGTGTTGTGTAAATGCATAACTGTGCCCTCAGCCTATTTCAGAAGTGAACCAATTCAGCAGACTTCTGTGCTACAGAATGGACTTCCAGGAGAATGTTACAGGTTGCCTGGGATCTGCTGCTGCAAAAGTCTTTACTGGGCTAAAAATACAGGGCATAGCATGAATAATTGCAGCTATTTGGCACTCACTGTAGCTGTTCTTTTTTAAGAATAGCCAGCATATTATTTCAAAGTATTAAATTACCTCAAGACCTCAGAATTATTACAGTTAAGTAATCATGTCAATTCAGTCCAAGTATAAAAACTAATAAAGTGCTCATAGTATGCAGTCAATTTTAGTATACATGTTCTCTGAGCAAACACAGCTGATTCAGTATATTCTGGTGGAATACATATTTGCTATCCTGTTATTTTAATATGCCTTAATCAGAACATTAGAATAGATTAGTTGGCACAAACCTTTTTTTTAAGGGTGAAATAATGATTACAGGGTTTTGCTGATGCTATTAATTTTCAGAGCTGGAATATTTCATTAGCAAGAGATTGAGAAAGGAAAATACTTGCATTTAATACTGCTAAATCTGCCTGCTTTCACTGGGTCTAATGGCTTGATCAATAGAAAGAATGCACTTGGGAAAACATGTTGCAATTGGGAAAAAAAGTGCCACAGAAAGCCACTAAAAGCACAACATGAAGGGATCATCTGGGTCATGAGATCTCATCCCCAGTTATCATGGGCAACTGCTGTTCATTTTGGAGAGCAGGGTCCAGGATTAATAATTTCTAAACCCAGAATCATTATAGAATATTTTGGGTTGGAAGGAGCAGTAAAGATCATCCCGTTCCAACTTCCCTGCCATGGTCAGGGGGCACCTTCCACTTTACCAGGTTGGTCAAAGCACCATCCAGCATGGTGTGGTCAAAAAATATGTTAATTCTGTCCAAAATAGTAGAACATTATTTCAAAGGCTGATTTCGTAAATATTCGTAGAGCACAACAGTATTGGAAGCTAAGTAATTGCCTGAATAAATGCCATGGAAATAACATTTTCTATACACCAGAGGTTTATATACTGGCATGCAATGCATATTCTTTTTTTTTCATTTAAAAAGATAGTAGTGAAAACACCTTGAATGTGCGCAGTAGGGAGAAGGGATCATGAGGCTACCTTTTTATTTCTCTGATGGCTTTCAAAGATTCTGCTGAACTGAATCAGACTTTTTTTTTTTTAACTTGGTAAAAATCAGCTGTTTCTTAACTTCCAAGGTACAGCTTTTGCCCTCACACTGACTGTAACCTTCATTTAATATCAAAGTACCTTAAAAAAAAACCCAGCTGAAATTCAAGAAGGTTCTTTGGTGTTTTCTTTAGGACTTAAGAGTGTGATTCAGCTTCACTGTACTTCTGTTTGTAGATAAGCACCACTGAGAAGGGGCACACTGCAGTGTTTAAAGTGTCAGTACCCTTCATCACCTAAGAATTGCAAGATAAAGATAGAAGTTGAAGTTTCTTCATACTCATGCAGGCTATTTTCTGTACTTTATTTCAAATGCTAACTATAATTCTCTAATTCTGTTAGAACAGGACTGCAGGAGTTCATTGAGCTGTTATTATTATTACTATTACTCTAAAATGGATTTTTTGTTTGTGGGGTTGTCATTTTGTTAGGTTAAACTTCCAGTTCCCATAGCTAAATTAGTGTTCTCTTTGTAGGTCATTTTTTCTGCTTAAACTTACATATCCCATTCAAAGCTGATTGTTTTCTTTTTCTTTTTGTTCTGCTGTTACTTCAGCTCAGCAAAGTTGATAACATATGGTATTGATAAAGAGAAGAAAACATAAAAGTTTTTTTTAAAAAGCTCAAACCCTGTATCTCAGACAAGGGACCATATGGCTTTAATCCAATAGTATTTTTAGCTTGGAAAAAATATTTGTGTTAATGCTCATCTAACTTATTTTTGTCTGTCCTATTGCTCTCCCCCCATTCCTTCATATTTCTGAAGTGTGTGTTTTTCATGCCTGTAATCACACTCAGAAGGAGCTTCAAATGAGGATGTGGTGAGAGAGAAGCAGGAAATTTCACAGGCTTTGGATTCCAACTGTGTTCTAAATCTTGCTTCATAAGCAATTTAAAAAATAAAAAAGGTTATATGATGGCAAGTGTCATATGGAATTGAGAAAAGACTGGGAAAATGCCTCAACCCTTGGATTTTTCACAATCAATTTTGCCTTTTCGTTCCTAATAACTATTTGTATTTATGGTCAAGTCGTGTTTTGGTAGGGAAGTAAACTCCCAGATTCAGATTTTGTATAAAAGTGAGATTCTGCCCACATCCATCTGGTTTACTACTGAAATGCAAAAAAATAAAATGCAAGTTTTAAACATTCCTAACATCATGTGTGCCCTTTGGAGGAGGTGTCTTGAATACTGACGTGTGGTTCCCTGAAATTCTCCTGGGTGAAAGGGCATGAGCTTTCAACTTTATTTAGAATGATTAGTGGTGTTTGTTACACTTGCTGTGGAGAATGGGGACATTTGGTTAAAGAAGAAAGGGGTTAGTGGGCATTATTTAAAACCTAACAGCTCCCGGCGTGTAACAAGTGTACAGTAGTTCTGCTGTGCATGATCTGATGGAAATTTCAGTTTTTTGAAATACATTTCTAGTATTGGATTCCTTCAATAAATTTTTGAATTATTAAATTAGCAGGATTATCATAAAATATATCTGTAGGAGTTCTTCAAACAGGATAGGATTTTTTTCTGATGTAAAAAAATGTTGTAAACCTCTGTAATTGAGAAACAAAATGCTTAGGGTAATATTGATGACAGCATTAATTTTTGTTTGTGTTTGCATGTTTTTGGTCATTTTTTGGGGGGAGGGGCTTGCTTTCAGTACATGTCCTCAGGTACTTAATGGTAATAGGTGTTTGAACAGGGATCCTTTTATTTCCACCAGAAAAAGTTCGGGAAATCCAGGAGAAACTTGAAGCCTTCATAGAAGCCCTCCATCAAGAAAAGTAGATTGTTCAAGCAGGTAATCATGTTTTGATCATAAAGAGATTGCTACAGTTATCTCATTGTTCTATATAAAATTATTCTCCTCATTTAAATGCTTGTTTTCATACAGACTGTGAAAATCCTTATTAGTTTTATTCCACTGGCTGGCTGCTGCTGCTTCTTCCTTCTAATCTGCAGAATGATACTTGCTGCTTTTACACTCCAAGCAGATATGAAACTTAGTAAAAATACAATTACTGATTACTAATTACAAAGTTATTTAAGCATCATGAGTCACTGTAGGTTATTTGATTACTCTTAGTTCAGTATTGTTATCTGTATTAAGAGAAGAAAGCATAACTAGCTGGAATCAAAATTAATGGAACACTTTTCTATGAAAGCATTTTGGTTCTTTTGTTTTTCTTAAAGACACTGTTTATTGTTAGCAATAATATTTGCATGGAGGTAATTTCCAAATCTCATCTCTGTTAATTCTCAAATCCATAATCCCAAGTGCCATCATGCATTTGTACATATTTTAAAATAATTGTCGTTCTGTTTCAACAGCAACTTTACACAAGAATACAGCCTTCTCCAGGATACCTTGCACAAAGACTGAATTGAAATGGCTTTTGTGTCCCATTCTCTTTCCTGTCTTTTGGGGAGCATCCTGAAATGTTGAAGGAGGAAGAAAATAATGTCTCAAGGGACTGAGAAGTTCAGTTAAAGTCCACGTGCTTGTTAATTTTTGAAGTTACATGCACAGAAGAATCTGATTTGTGTATTAATGAAATAGCTTGGGAGCTTGCTGAAGTTGTACATTTAAGGGTTTTTTTCCTGAAAGGGAAAAAAGCTTTTTATTTGTAGTATGTGTCTTGTATGTTCAAGCCTGGATCAGATTCATAAAATGATTTTATCTGTTGTCATTTTCTTGCCTGCAGATGATGCTGGGAGTTTGACATAACGTTTTAATATTTGTATGTACATTAAAATGCCCTTCTAAGTAATGCCATTTTTATTTGTTATGCTCTGTGTTGAAGCATTTGCTGATCACTTGGTACAGATTTAAAAGCATTGTATTGAGATCCTGAGAGGAAGTGGTGGATTTTGTTAAACTCCTAAACTATTGAGAGATGTCAGCCAAACAGTTCTTGTAGTTCTTTCACCTGAAAGCACAGACTGCTATTCAGTGACACCCTAAAAGGTTTAGGCTCAGGAAATAATGTCAACAGTTGCTCCTTTTACCTGTTCTTTCCTGATATATATTGTTACTCTTGAATGTCAGCCGATTGCATTTCATTTCTGGGATTGCACAGACTCAGATTTCCTTGTTAACTCCTTTCTTTACCAGAGGTACAGAGTAACCTAGTGTGACATGTAAAAAGACAGTTCCAACTTCTCCAACTTCCTAACTAAAAGAAAAAGGAAAAATGTCATTAATTTCATTTTTACTAATAGCTACTGTATGACCAAAATCACTTCTATAAGAATGTTATGCACAAGGTCCTTCCACTTCATGTCCATCATTCAGTGAAATCAGTAAGGCACTGAAAACTACCTTTTAGTTTTGCAGTAAAAATGTTACTTCTGAGAAATTTAAGCATGATACAAGCTCTCTATCATAGGTGCCTCGTGGTTAATCACCACCACATTTCTTTGCCCACACTTTGCCACAAATGATCTGGATGCCCTTCTGAATACTTGTGTGGAAGAAGGTGTTAGGTCTGAAACAGTTTGTGTTTCAGCTGTCTGATTATGTACCTTGAAAAACTGACCTAGATTTATTTTCCCTTTTGAAAAGGCAATTGATTTTGATATGTTGAAATGAAAAGAGAGGAATCTGAATGTTTTCCAGCAGATGTTTTTTTGGTTTGCCCTCAGAGGAAACAATACAAAGTTTGGAAAGATGTTCCCCAAATGTTTGGACATAAAATATTCAGCCATGTGGACAAAAAGCTAAGATAGAGCTTAAAATTATGTTGAAAGGTTAAATATTGCAGGGTGATCTAACTGAATGATTGGAGATTTTCGGTTTAAAACTAATTCCTGAAAATGAGTGTTTGAGAACTAAAAAATGAAAATATGGCTTGTGTCATGACCATCCTCTGAAGATAACTTCAGAAATCTAAGTTTGCACAGTTTTGAAGGCAGACACCTTTGTGTATAGCAAGTGAAGTAAGTCAGTACTTCGTAAAAAAACCAAACGAAGAAACAAACAAAAACTTTTGCATTTACCTAGAGATCAGTTTGAAACTTCTATGTAATGTAAATGTTGCAGAATATCGCATCCAGTGGCCCAATGTTCACTTCTTTTGAGTGTAATGTTCCTATGAGTTTAGTTCCAACTTCTCTGTGCTGCTCATCTAAGACTTAGCATGATGTATTCCATGGAAACTAGGTATTTATTGAATAAAAATGTAACTGAAGGAATAATAAAATATGGGGTTTGAACACCATGCTATTGCACCTAATTAAGAAGTCACTTTGACCTTCTTTTTCTCATTTTTTAAGTTGTGAACAAATGTACATTAATGATGTCAGTATATGTTAATGATATCAAAATGTCTGATTCAGAAGAGCTGTGTCAGCACCAGGTTAGCGGTGACTGTAACAACTGTTATCTTTACTATATAAATTAATGTACCATTTATGTATTACATTTAGACAAAGATCTTATGTCAAGCAGCATAAGAAGGATGTGCTGAATACTACAACAGTTTTGAGACAGAAAACAAAATTCATGTGGTACTGAAGAGTATGTTATTCCAAACTGGTTTGCACAAGTTCATGATATTTTTCTGTATTTCCTAGGCTACATTCTGATTCTGGATACAGCGATTTATTGTAAGGAGCAATGACTAATCTAATTTCTGTAACTTTTTGAGCTTAGGGAGTAGAATCACCAAATGTAAACATTGTTGTTCCATAAATGGATATTTCATTTCCAAAGCATGTTCATTACTATCATGTAGATATGCTAAGTTATTTCTGGTTTTTATAAAATTTATGACCCAAGGTTTAAATACTAATGGCCAAAGGTATTCTGACACTTTTTCATGAAAAAGATACAAATGGTGTCTTTTCAAATGTCAAGGATTACTCCTTCTCAGTGGTTACTAATAACATCCTAAGTTATCGGACTGTGAGGGAAAATCTTGGAAATACTTAGAAGTGTAAAAACCAAACATAGAGGGTGAATACATCAATGAAGTTCTTGCTTATTTCAAACACACTGGTGTGCTCATTCACCATCAAAGCCACATGAATGTGGTTCTTTGTTGAGTATATTTTTGAACATAAGCTGAGTTATGACATAGTTCAAAGGCTAAAGTTTTAGTGGATTTTCATGTATCTTAAATGTAGCTTAGTAATTCTTAACAAGTGTATTGAAAAAAGATGCTAGAGATTTCATCACTTGAAATGTTGAAATATTGGGATCTCTAAACCCTGATCCAGGACCCTTGAGTCAGTTAGAACTCTTTGTTCTCAGTGGGATTTGGTACTGGAGAGGTCTGTGGGATGTTCTCATCTCACGGAAGGTATTGCCATATGAATTGTCTGTGTAGATACCTCTGTGTTCTTGCAGAGTTGCAGCGTGAGATGTTTTTTGACTGTTTGGAATGTGTTTCTGGGTCCTGAGGTGCTTTAGGGAAATCTTCCAGCAATGCTTCTTGTACAGATGGGATGTACAATGGTGAAGTTTACTCAGATTCTGGGAATACCCTCACAAGGACTTAACATTAATGGCTATCTGAAAAAACTGACAATCTTAGTGACTTACCATATCCAAGGAACCTTTTTTCTTTTTAAATGTTAGTTGAAAATTTTTGGATCCTGTTCTATTTTTTAATTAGCTCAGTAATCCATCTTCCCTTGCAGTAATCTTTATAGGCCATGATCAATCACTTGCTAGTTTTTATTCAGTAAGATAAATGAAATGCATTGTAAAACCCTTGCAAGATAGGTCCTACACAGTCAGATAACTCCTAAAGCTGTAGTTTCACAAGTGCTGTGAGTTCTAGATGGCTTCTATCACAGAGCTTTCACAGCATACGGCTGTCGCCAGGAATTTTTTAGTATAAAGTACTATATAGAAAGGATGGGAAGAAGCAGAAATGGTACAGAGATTGTAATGGTTGTTTATACTGCGGAGCTGGAATGGAAAACCCATGCGTATTTCTATGTATACAAATCTTGCTTACATCTGCCATCACCTCAGTGCTTCAGCACATCAGAAGGTGAAATTATCCAGGCTTTTGTTCTGCAAGGAGTGCTGAAAGTCAGAGACATGATTTTAGTTTTGACTAGTAGTGATTCAGAAGTAGTTCTGAAAGTACTGGTGAAACAGTTCTAGAGCCAACCTCACAAATTTCTGAAACATTTCTGAAATTTCTAGAAACATTTCTGAAATTGACTCTTAAGTTTCTTGGGATTGGATTTAGGTGCTGTTCCAGTGCAAATTCCAGAAATATTTCTAGTCCTGTCTGCTGTAAAGCAGTTTATTGCACATAGCTGCAAACGCTTGTGTGTTTGTGTTGCAGAACACTAATGGAAGACTGTATTTGCTGCTCTTGGGAGTCTGTAGGCTCCAAGAGGACTTCCAGAGCAGTGGTAATTTCCCAGTATGACTTTAAAATCGCTTTAGAACTATCCATGGGTAGTAACAACCAGCAAGGTGAGCTTTGTTCAGGTTTTTCACCCAAAGGACAACAACAGACTTTCTGAAGGTTAGTCAGTGTGGTGCAATAACACCTTGCCTTATACCACTACTAATGTAGGGGAAGATGTGAAGTTTGAATTAAAAGGGTGTTTTATAATAGATTTTAGAAAAGAAGCTTGAGTGTTACACCCTCTGTAACATTTTAAAGACCTTTTCAGGAAACACCTGTGTGAGCATTACTGGATGGGACTGACAGCTGCCACATCGTCAGAACTGCAAAGGACAAGCATGTTTGTGCTCTGCAGTACCAACCTTACAATTTGGAAGTGACATAAACTCTACCTTGGACTGAATCTGTACATTCATGTTTCATAAGGGATCATCTCTTCCAGGCTGCTGGAAAACAGTGAATTGCACAACAAAAGCCTCTTTAGATCTAGATATTATTTCAGTACAGATATCATAACTGAAGATCATTTTCACTTCTGTTTCAAGCAACTGCCCTCTCTTTGCCAGCCTCATGAAATAAGTATTAAGGTAACAGTATGCCCCCTATATTTAGGAACATTGGAAGTAGTGTTTGCCTCATGTTCACAAGCCAATTGCCTTTAGCTTTTGATGTTTAGAGATAGAACATTTATTGCAGCCTTCCTTACAATGAGTCTGTTCTGGTTCATGTGAAAATCAACATCGTTTTTTGTGTTGCTGCCTGACAGGATGCTACAATACTATTAGCATTTGCAAAGGGTTTGCTCCTTCTAATAGTGCAACCCCCAGATCACAGGCTGCTCAGTTTGTGTTTCTCTATTATGTGAAAGACACAAAGAAGCTGAAGGCTGGCAAAGGCCTGTCAAATCTTGTAACGTAGCGAGCGACCCCAGAGCTTCATTCTGCTTTATATCATTCCTTGTTCCCCATCCCACCCCTTTCCTTGAATTGGCTCTGAGGTAGGTAAATGAATTCAGTGGTATGGTAGGCGGATGATTCCTTTCTGACCTTGTTCCTGTACCATTTGTTTCCAGGCTTGTTGGAGGGAAAAGGACATATCTGAACCTTTTGTTTCAGATAATTTTCTCGCAGGTTGGGGAGTTAATGCAGACCTTGTTTGAACTCACCCGAGCGGAAAGTGCTGTGGGTACTAGTCGTGACACGCTTGGTCCCTTGGAATTGCCAGATTAAAGGAGAAGGCAGTGAATTGGAATTCTTTCACATTTGGCATTGCTTAAACACCTGGACACCTTTTTTTTCTCCCAGTATGCACATGTTTATATCCTCTGTCGTGCCTTGAAACATCTGTCTTAGGAGCAGTCAAGAAGCAAACAAAGAATGACCTTTGAACAGCCCAGTGTTATGTGTTTTAGTTGGGAAGGAGGCAAGGCTGAAGCAAAAGCTGACTACAGCACACACCAAACACCAGTGGCTTTCAAAGGAGTATTTCAGACTGATGTCTGAAATTGGCACAGCACTTCTTGAACAAATTCAGGTTTGTTTTAGGGATTGATCTTGGACCATGTCTTTGATGTTAAGGAGGGCAAAGCTTTCCTGCATGCCAGGACCAAATCTTGGGAGCAGTGAGACTTGTCACGCCAGAGTTGCCTGAGCTCTGCATCCTTGAAGATACTTTTGTAGAAAGAAGACCAGAGGAGTGTGACCAGTAACAAAACATGAGGTGGGCATACCACTACAGCTGTCCTGCAGAGTCATAAATTTGCCCTCTGCACTCTCAATGCCATGATATTTGAAGAACTGTTCATACCTCCTGAGTAATGGATTCCAAAGGTCTCAAACAGAACACAAATTATAGAATCATAGTCTATCCTGAGCTGGAAGGGACCCACAAGGATCACTGAAGCACAGCTTCTGGCCCTGCACAATTACTGCTCTCTTCAAGTCTTAATTGTACACAGTAAGTTTGCCATGTCTGAAGTGTCCAGTTCGTGTCTCCATCTGCTTAGCCCAGCATAAACCTGGTGAGAGGCCTGGATATCATTTGAGCTCATCACTTTGTGTTGCAGGTATCCTTTACTAAAGGCTTCCACAAGCCAAAACAGACATGGGGACAAATCTGTAAGAACATCAGGCCTCTGAATTGATACAAAAGACACAGGCATAAAGGGGATGAATGAGGATGGTCATACCACATGTTGCCTTAAAAAATGTAGATATTAATGATTTTCTGTTGGTAGATTGTAGCTTGAAAGTGCAAGCATAAGATATGTTACCTATCACAGATGCCTGTGGATATTAACATATTTTCTGCATACTGTTAGAGAATAATAATAATGACATGTTGTGGAGTAAGTAGTATTGAGTTTGAAAAGCAAACTTTGTCATCCTGCACAGTTTCATGGCATCCCCAAAACAAACTCTGTTCATGCTTCGTTTGTGATTCCCCTACGTGCTATGTTTATATATCTCAGGGGGACAATGAGTTCATCTAACAGTTGTAACAAACCCACCGAAACTGAAAGTTATTTGCATGTGCAAACATATTTTGTAATTTAGAACTAATTATGGACTAAATTTTTAATCCAAATGGAATAGCTTTTCTGCCCCACTTCCTGGATTTCTTGCTAAAACACTTCATGATTTCACAAGATTCCAGTATTGCAGATGTATAGCTTTGTGTAGGTCTTCCTTACTATCTCACAAGACCAGCAGGAATATTGTCTGTATAAGGCCCTTCAAAAATACATACAAATAACTAATTTTTTTTTAATCTTCCAACAATAACCAGGATGACAATGTTATCCCTTTTGTTCATATTGTACCTGTGTTCTCACCAGTGGTCAAAAGATTAGTTTTTATCTGGAAGTTCTGATCAATTAGATCCTTTTGCAAGAAAGCATTTTTTAAGCTATTAAATGTTTCTTTTATGATCCAAGGCTTGTTATCACTGGAAACTCTTGCTATACGGAGAATAAGGGCTTCCCTTTAAAAGTATTTTTTCCCCTCCTGTCTGTTTATGGAAAGTCCATCCCTTTGGCTGGAGGAAATAACACATCCCTTGTCAGAAAAAGAAAATAATTTTCCACTGCCTAGTGCCTGAAAATTGAAATTCCATAAAGCCTTATGGAAGTACAGCTAGCCATAGGTTATCTGGTGAGGTTCATTTCTGGACTCTGTTTTGTTGGATGTTTTTGCACATCCTGTTTGCTTTCCCTGCCAGCACAACCTCCTTCCCTGTCCTCTGCCCTATGGACACACAATTACTCCCTCATCAGGTGACATTCTCTGGCCTGTGAGGTGCTAAAAGTCAGATCAGATGCTTACAATAATCTGTCTTGAAAATATATGGTAGAATTTCTCTGTCTACTACTGCTCATATCCCTTTCCACTTTTGTTTTTGCTGTCTTGGTTTTTTTTTACAGGCATGTATCACATTTTATAAATATACCTGTATCTCAACATTTATATTACATATGCATAATTATGCAAGAAAAAAAAACATGCTGACTGCCTCAGAAATCATTACTTGCTGACTGATCTCTGCCTAGCCCAAAACAGAATTTATCTAATCTAGTCTGAAAGACAAATGCCACTAGTAGATGAGTAACAGAGAAGAAACATTGGAGAGTGGTTCGTGGCAAGAGGCTGTTTTCATGTGGAAACAAGGGAATATTATACCACTTGCTGAAGCTTAGAGCAGCTCCCAGATCCTCACTGAAATCAGGCTCTGTGATGAAAAGGCCTGTAGCCTGTTGGGCCAAGAGATGGGGATTATGAGAATATTCATGACTCCTGAGAATCAGCAGGTGAGACCTAATGCACACTATTGCCCCTCATCCCTTTCCCCAGCTCATCCTTTTGGTAAACAGTACATAAAGGCTGGGTTCCCAGAGTGACTGAACTCAGTTCCTGATCCTTTTTTTTTCTCCTCTTTTTTTTTTGCCTCCATTCTTTATAAAAAAGATTGCAGTGGTTTTGCCACTTGTCCCAAGCAGAAGCACGGAATCTCCTTTTCATTTCTAAAAAGCAACTGTGTGGCCAAACCAGAAGTCTTGTGACATTACTTAAGAAGGCAGAATGGTATCTTAGCATCCAAGGCCTCTTTTAAAACTTAATGAAAAGCCTTTCTGAGGGCTTGGATAAGCTGGAGAGGAATCTCTGTGACATATGTGCATTGTCTTAGAAAAGCATGGGTTGGAGCCAACTGTGGGCCTCTGCCTTTAATATACTGGGTATTTGTCATGCCTGTTTTGGTGTGCTTGCTAGTCAGTAAACACCCCATGTGTAGAGTCCATGCAGTTGGAAGAAGTGGCAGTATGTGATTGATGTAGGACTGTTCCAGGCCAGTGAGTGGCAGGGGATGCTCGGTGAATGGGAGATTCCTTGGGCAAGATGGGCAAAAGTATTTGCCAGCTTTTCTCCAGGGCAGCACAAAGGCATATTCCATAGCAGATTTCATCAATCAAGTTTTTGTAAAATCATCTCACTGTGATGTTGGTGAAGAGGGATTCTCACAAATGCTGATCCTGTCCTGATTCTGACAGCTTTTACCTGCAGGCATGAAGTTGCATGTTCAGCCTGGTGGGGTAGGGATGATTGTCAGCTCTTTAGCTGAAGTCTAAATGTTGTCATCCCTTCGAAGCCTGAAACAGTGCCTGCGGTAAACAGAGACCATGCTAGATCTTTGCTTTAACTAATCGTTGCTTGCTTTTTCTCTGCAGGAATGCGTCAGCCCATTCTGCTGGCTTGTGACCCTCTTGTACATGGATTGCAGCTATAAATCACTAATTTGGCAGTGGGGGGTGTTGCAGTGAATGCAAGCACAGGACATTTAGAATACAGCCTCAGGTCTGTGCCACTTTTCCAGGACTTGGTGAAGCTGGAATACTAATCCTCCCTATATGTGCCCTGATATATGACAAGAGCAGGCACTTTTCCATCAGCCTTCCCAGCAGGGACAGATAGTCAGCTCAAGCCCTACTGGTTGCGCTGAGGCAGGTGATTGTAGAATTATGGTTTGGTAAAAATGTACCCTCATGCCAACATTTGTTGTAGTCTAATGCTTGAGAACATCTCTCTGTGAAGTTATAGTGATTATTCTACATTAAGGCAAAGTTAACACCTTTTTTAAGGTTTTCAGTCTTTCCAGGAAGGATGGTTACATCATTTTAAATCCCTCTTGGAAGATCAGTCTGCAGGAGCTGTAGTGCCTGGCTCTGACAGAACTGTTGTTACGAACTTGCTCTCAAAGTGTCTCAGCATAAGAGTGTTCGTATGTTGTATCCCTGTGACAGCATCCAAACAAGACTTCAACAGTTTTTTCTGTTAATCTGAATGTAACTAATAGCACGTAGTTCTGTGGCTGGAATTTGGTCCCCAACAATTGAAACTGAATGGCTGTCTGCTCAATATAGTTTTTCTAGTAACTGATGCATCTAGGTCAATAAACTGACAGGCATTTCTCATTTTACTGCTCGGCAAATATTGAACTAAAGTCTTCAGCACTGTAACACTGTTGACAATTGTAGGATAAAAGCATTGTCCTCTTTTGTTACCATGAAGTGCATCTTCACATCTGATTCTGGCATAACACACTTGGTAAACAACAAGGGATGTTGTGCTCTGGAGTCCCAAGTGTTTGCTCTGACAATATAAACTTACTGCCTGCTCTCTAAAACCAAACATCTGTCTCTGCCATGGTTACTTCAAACTGATATAGAAACAATCCACTCTCTTCCTGAAAACACTGGAGGATGACAGCATGACTGCTGTTGAAGGAGCTTTCTCTTTTTGAAAGCTATCTGTACCACCTTCCTTTATTATGTTGCAGGTCTACATTGAGGAGCCCAGACTAGGCTTCAAGAGTCTGAAAAATAATACTTGACATTAAAAAAATCACTCTGGATTAACACTAACCCCAATGGAAAGGAAATGCTATGTTGCAAGTCCACTGTCAATTCCTTCTTTCCTAGGGGAGCGTGTTAGAAGAAACAAAAGAGTAATGAGCCAAAATGCAGCTGAAAAAATTCCATGAGACACATCCTGTTACCTGAGCAGAGCACTGCTCCTTGCCACTTCCTTCTCCTTTCCAGAATTAAACCTCTCCATGACAACTGTGAAGGTCCAGGGTCATTTGTGTCCCAGCACCCATAGCATCAATCCATGGTCTCTCCCTTCTACTTTGCCAGCATCTTGGGTTCACTCCTTTGCTGCTGTGAGTGACCCCTATGGATCAGACTGGAGTGACTCAGCTGTGTGTGCTTCAGTGGGGACGTGCCCCATAAGAATGGTGTCATTCACAATGATTTTGTTCCCAGCTACCTTTGTTCCCTTTGTTCCCTACTACAGTTTGTTATTTGTTTCATATTTAGGTCAAGGGTAAAGATTAAAACAGATCTGCCCTTCCTTTGCTTCACATCTTCACTTTCACCTAGTTTGTTCTGCATGTGAAGTACATGGAATCTTTATTTAGATCAGCTTGCAAGCTATAATGGTAATGTACATCACACTGAATCTGTTTGAAAAGTGTGTAGCTGCACATCTGTAGTTATGATATTACATATGAAACATTTGCCTAAACAGTGATTGGAGGTGGATCTGCAAGAAAGAGCTTTTACAGCCAGTTGGAGCCTGCTGCTCTTAGACTGGTGCCAACCAGCTTGGACAATTGGTCCCCTCCACAAAAGTATTCAAAAATTAATCCACAGTCTTTTATAATCTTGATGGAGACACAGATAGTGACAGCAAATGCTGTTTGTTACCTCTTTGGGTTGAACTACTGGTGCTTCCTTTTCCATTCTGCCTCAGAAAAAAACCAACAGCTTTGTCTTTGAGGTTAATGCAGTCACATGCTAAAAAGAAATGTAAGCCCCTAGAAAAAAGGAAGAGACCAGCATGGATTTCACTGCCAGGTGCTGAGATGGGATGAGTCCTATGACCATTTTGCATTTCAGACTCGTCTTGGGTCACTCAGAGCTGAAGGGGATGAGAGATGGGATTGTGATTGTGTTCTCAGCAAAAAGGGAGAGACAAAGCTGCACGCTTCAGGAAAATGCCATCGTAATTCTTCCTATATTAGTTCAGAGGTTCATTGATCATGAGGCTGGGAGCTTTTGTGGCTGATGTCAAGTGACTGCTTTTGGGTATGATTCACCTATTGTCTATAAGGTTCCTTTTACCAAAAAAGCAGCTGGTGAAGCCTCTATTTCCCTTAAACAAAACTGTCTTGAACTTTCAGGGGAGAACAAGGCCTTCACTGTGCTGCCTTGACCGAAATCCCAGGCAGGAGGGAGAAGTCAGACCTGTTTCTTGCTTTTGCAAAAACAAGTACTATTTTTTCCCGCAGAAATAGCTGTGAAGTAGACAAAGAAAGCAGCCATTTGCTCTGTGAGAGAGATGAGCCTGACCATCCCATAAATCTGCAGTATTTTTGTGTCCACCTGCAAATATGGATGACAGAAGTGGCTGCTGTTCTGGCAGAGCCAGCCAAAGCTTGGTACAGCAGAAACTGATCTCCCAGCTGCTACCCAGCTCCCACTCTGGTGTCTGAGTTTTTCACAAGTTTAAAGCTCATTTTTATACAATACTCTCAACTCATGTGATTTTTGCATTTATACAACATACATCTATAGGCACTCTATGCCAGTAATGATGAACTAACTTGCAGATCTTGGCTTCCCTTCTGCAGGAAGCAGTTCCCAGAAAGGCTCAGCCAGAGCTTGTGGGTGAAGGAAGCAGAGGGGGAAAGGACAGCCTGGTACTACAGTAAAGACAGTAAAGAGTTCATGTGGGAGGGGGAATGGCAGCCTTCTGATGAATAAGTTGGATTCTGTGTGAGGCAGCATTCTCCAGCTTCTCTCCCAGCAGGAGCTGATCAGGCCAAATTCAGCTGGCAGCAGCTCTCCACCCTGCTGGGGCTTTGGAGTTGGACTTATGACATGGTAACAAATTACCATTCCTGTACAGATGAACAACTGGTTCTGTATTAAACAAAGGCAAGAACATTTTATATTGCCATTTGAAATACTGGTCTTATTTATTTCACAGGTTTGGTTGTGCCTGCCTTGAAGACTGCGTATATGTGTGTGACAACCTGGGAGTACCCCTATGGACTGCTGTCAGTTCATTGACTCCGCTCCTTCAGAAACTGTTGTCTTCAAATGTATTCTTCAAAATTATCCAAAACCATGTCTTAACCCCAAAAAGGCAAATTTTTAGTCAAGAAGATATTTGAAAAGTGGACTTGTGATAAATCTGAAGTCCAGTTCTTAAGTAAAGAAGTTCCAGAGATTCTCAGCCTTTTTACTCTATATTCAACAGCAACAAATAAATCAACTGGAACCAACCAACCAGCAGAAGAAATTTTATTGTGAACAGTTACATGTCGGTAGTGGTTCTTTCAGCCACTGATAAGCAGAATTTATAATGGAAAAGAGCCTAGCAGTCTTCATGTAGTCTTCCCCTCAGAAAAAATAAAAATATGCATTAAGCCATATTCAGAGTGCATTGTAAGCATTGAGCTAAGAACTTTTGGCTGCACAGGTTTTTCCTGCACAGTTGATTTTAGGACGAAAATAATCCCTGAATAAGACCTAGAAATCCCTGAATAAGACCTTTTATCTCTCAAAATGTTCATTCATGTATGGTAGGAGAGTTTTCCCAGAATTTGTCAGGTTCATTTGGCCTGCTAATTTTAGAATAAATGCTAATGTGAAAATTGCATTCTGATTTAAGGAAATACTCACCTGAACAAAAGATTCACTGTGACCTGAACTGAGTATTTCCTGGAGTTTACTAACACCTGATCCTAAACATTATCAGAAACACTACTCAAACCCAGCAAACTACAACTTTGTTCCAATATTTAGGGAGAAAGAGGAGCAGAGGAGCTGCCTTGGACAGACAGACCTGCAGAGAGAAGAGAATGGGCATGGTATGCCACACTGCACACTCATATAGGGCTGTTCCAGGCTCAACAAAGCCCTGGAAGAAACTATTGTGTTTTAATTGTGCAAACCCCTGTGGCTGACAAAAAGGGTGGCTTTTTTGCTTGTTAAAATTCTAAAACTATTGCTTTGCTACAGACTTTTTCTCTGGAAATGCCTCATTGTTGAAATATGCTGTGCCTGAAATGCCCTGTTTCCAAGTCCTTCTGGAAAGAGTTTTCCTGTATGTAGGGCTTAATTTGTACTCAAGAGACAAAAGGATCGCCTTGAAATCACATCAGGCTAGATGACAGAGGACTGATAGGGTGTGCAAAGTCTAAGTTAAAACCTTTTGATAGAACTATGGCATAAATTCCCAAGAGTTTGTGTATATCCTTTGTTTTCAGTAATTTTGCCAGTATTCCAGTTTTCAGGTCCCCCAGAATGTCCTTCCTGTTAGTTATGTTTTGCTCAGTCATCACTGGGACAGTGCTGTGAATTTTGCTTGCAATTACTTTAATGAGGAACAAGGGCAGAATTACCTCAGAAAAGATTGTTCCAGTCAAACACCCCCATGCAAAATTGAGGGCTCTAGGTGATAATGAGGACAATGGGGTTAAGGAGTGAGGTACAACGTTTCAGGTAAACATTTTCAAAATAACATTGTTTCATTTATAATAAGAAGAAAACAGACCTGTTAGGTCCAAGGTACAGAAAAAAGGTGAGTTGTTTGCTTGGTCAGAAGGAGATTCTGAGGTATAATGCACACCCATGATCACCTGGTCTCTTTCTGTCAAGATTAATCTTGGATTTTCAAGGTTGTTTGATATTGCTTGGGTGGGGACTCCACTGACTTCAATGAAGTTTTTCCTGCTATTTGTTTCCACTTACACTGGAAATCAAAGGAGTTCAGCAATCCTTGACATGAAATATTTGAGCCAGACCCAGAGTTTGTGTTTTTCTTACTGGTTTTTTATTTTTATAAGGCAATTTTCCAGTGCAAGGTGAATATTTCATAAAGAAAAGTATTTCTACATCTGAGACTTTTCCCCTTGTTTTCCTATAACAGATTATCTTGGAGAATTTAGAGATGTCAGGGAGCAAATAAAAATCCATTACCTGCTTGTAAACAGTTTGTTACAAGTGTTTGTATTCATAATCCTTGGTATTTCTATGTAAGACCAGAATGGGTCACTGTGATCATCTGCACCAAACTTATGCTGGGCTAAAGGAGACTTGTAATAAAGAAGCATCGAGGGCTAATGTAACAATCCTCTGTGGTGGACCTTGTCACCAGACAAGTCTGCTAAGGTTATTACACTCACTGGTAAAGAAGAACACCACCTTATTTTGTCTAAGTTTATGCTGTAGTTTCAAGCACTGAGATGTCATTCTGCCTTTTATCTGATGCATTAAGAGTTGTCTTGAGTTGGATGTGTTAGCACAGAGTGTTAATTATGACTGGATGCTGAACTTGGAGGTTACGTATTCTGTTCCCTACTGGCCTAAGCAAAGGTATTGAAGCTGGGTTCCCAAGCAGACGCTCCCAACTTCAGCCAGAATTCTTTTCAATGCTCAAAGTGTTCTGTGCCTGCAGAGATTGGTACCTTGCTTTGCTGATGGAAACTAAGAGTGGCTGAATGAGCCAAACATGCAAAACCAGCTCAACAATCCTGGCTGCTGCCCCTCCTCTACCTGATGCCAGGCCCAAGGTCCTGGTCTGCAACCGGGTCATGGTTTTACATCTGTGTGGCCAAATCTGTCCCGTTGCCATTCCTTGTAGGATAGGCCTTGCAGCTAGCATTCCCAAAGGTTGAGGAGGTCTTCAGCGCAGTCAAAAAAACCTTTCTTAGAGCTAATGATTCCCCAAAGTCCCACCATGGTCATCTGGGGGAGACTGGCAGTTCAACCACTTTCATCTTTGACATTTTTAACCCAACTTGCAGGGTCTGGCAGAACTTCAGACTACTTTGCTTTTCATTTGGCATTAGCCCACTTGAAGTAGGAAAGTTTATGCCTGGAAACAGTTGGTCGAGATCTGAAGTAGAAAATATTAATTCCAGGCATGGAGAGCTTTTAAAAGAGCAGGAATTTCATGGAAATAAAACAGTCTAGTCTATTAAGTTCCTCTCATGGACTTTTATGAGGACAATTATTAATATTGTTGAAAATTATACTCATGAAATGTGTTAATGGGAACTGTGCTGGCTGCTGCCAGAAAAACTGCAACCTTTACAGCTCATTTGGAGACAGAAGTATTCGGCAAAGTAGCCTACAGGGTGCAAAGGTTCGCGTGGTGCCGGCTCAGACTAACTTAACATATGCCCTCTGTAGCCCTGGTATTGTCCAAAACCTAATGCCCATAATAAAAGAGAGGAAAATTGGACCCCAAGTGGCAAGGATTGTAAGCCCTTGGAATTCTCCTAATCAGAGATATTCAGCTATTTTTAGTTCATAATGTTTAGTCAAATAACAACAATGATTTTTCTTCTTTTTTTCAACTCAGCTGCACGGTGTGTTGGAGGGGGTCTCAATGGCCTGTGACCTTGCCTTTATCTGTCAGTCTGTCACCACTGGTCTTCAAAGTGCAGCTTAAAGGATCTGAGGCTTCTGTGTGGCCTTGATGTGATCTGCTTTCCTGGTAAAGTTTTTCATTAGCGGGTGCTTTTTTAAGCTGGTTGGAACTTGCTTTGCTTGCTCTGTGGGATGTTTCTGGCTTGGGGGCTCTCCTGACCCCCACAACCAGGTTTAATAACCCTGCATGGCCTGTATTTGCAAGTATTGTGTGTATGGTGGATGCTGTTTCTGCACAGTGGATGCTGCTTCCTGCCCCATTGATCAGGCTCTTTCTTTTCTCCTCCTGCCTCTGAAATCTCCATCAAAGACTCTCAAAAGAGGAAATATTTTTTGAATTACAGTTGGTTAGATACAGTGACTGAGCAACAAGCCCATCCATCTGCACAGTGCTTGCCCACCTGCCATGAGTACTGCCCTTCCATCCAGCCCAGATCCTTACTGCTGCTGTGTCAGCCATACATTACTTTTCCTCTGAATCTTAGGGAGGGAAAGTACCTAACAAAACAGCAGTCCTGCTGCATCAGACCTCTGGTCTGGGTAGCCCAGTATCCTGTCTCCAACTTTAGCCAGCAGCACATGCCTAAGGTAGAGTGAAAAACAGGACAAGGATGCATGATACTCATGGTTAGGAACTTTTTGAGCCAGAGCTTTTTCTGTGTATTCAATATAACTTAACAAAGGACAAAAAATATTCTGGGGACATGTGGTTCATTATTTATACATCCATAGCTGGAGCGAAAGTGTTGAGTGCCCCTGTGCAAAATGAGAGGAAGGGCTGAATGTGAACAAACTTTGTCATAGCTGTGGCTGGCTCTGAGTGACACTGACCTTTAACTGCCATGGCAGGGGGGCCTGCCTGGTTCCTCTCAGAGGTACGGTGCCTTCTTGCAAAGATGCTTTCTCACTGCAGCCAGCCAGTCCTGTGTGTTTTGCCCATCAGTAAACAGGTGGGACAGCAGGATTGATCAACTGGTGTCCTTGCTCAGCAGGCTCTGCAGACATTTAACTTCAGCTTCTCTGCTTAGACTGTATTTGGTCTCCCACGACTGGGGACCCATGGAGCACTTCAGGAGAAGTCCAGACTGGTTACTGTGCACTGGTGTGGGGAGATGCAGCCCCTAGATGTAAAGGCTGGGACTCCCGTTATTGCAGAGCCGGCCATCGGCACGCAGCAGCTCTTTTTCCCCAGTTCCAGCAGAAGGGTCTGACAAACACTAAATCCAAGTGATGGGAAGAAGGATTCCTCCAAAATGTTTGGCTTGCTTTAGTGCAGTCTGTAAGGGGCAGGCCAGAGCAATTACCAGCATGTAGAAGATGCCTGCTATGTTGCTTGGAGTGTTTTTCTTTACTACATGTCAATACAAACCTAGAGCCATTTTTCAGAGTTTGCCAATGGCTATAATTGAAAAGGCATGAATTGCCCTCAAGAGATTCCCCACTGCTCTGCATTATTATCTGCTGGATGGCAGCACTATAGGCCATGTATCATTTTTTTCAAATAACCAGTTAATTACTAAATAAAACAACCCAGCTTTCAAGCTGATTAGCCTAGATTAATGACCAGCAGCATGTTTCACTCTTCTCAACAATTTATCATGGAAAAGAACTATGTCTTTAATGATTTAGGTACCTGGTCTATTGAGGCTTGCTCCAATCTGTACAGCCTCCAATTTGATTTAATTGCTCTTCTTAGTTTGTGACCTGGAAAAAACCAAGTGACAGCTCCCATTAGTGAAGCCCAGCTTGCAACTTGCTTACAGTGTTACAAAGGCTCACTGGGTGTCTTTCTCTGCTGACTTCATTAAGAAGATATATAGAGGTCAAGTGTCACTTTGGCACAGAACAAGTACTACGCCGTTTATCAGCTGAAACAGGTTGAATCAACCTGCGTATTTTATTTAAGTTTATATTCATTCGTTTTCCCTCTTACTCTTTTTAAAAGATGTTTTTAGAAGCTCCTTGTTTTGTTTAAGCAAAGATTGAATTTACAGACTGGCCTTAAAGGCATTAATTGCAGTTCATTTATTGTTAGTTTGGCATGGAAACTTTGGCATTGCACTCCTCTACAGTTATTCAATAAAAGATCTTTTGTTATAAGGGCTTATTCAAGGCCCTTGAGTTTGCTTCCTAATTAATATTAGACTTCCTCACAGTTGTGCTCTGGAGTACAAATGCTCACTTCCCAAGGATGTTGTTGCAAAGGCACACTGACTGTGTCTTTAAGTGCATCCTGAATTACTGACTTATTACTGGGCAAATCCCTGAAGTCTTCACTTAGCCAGAACTCCCACTTAAGACAATGGGCCCATGGGAGTTGTCTCGTCATTAACTGAGCTCCAGCAGTTGTCTGGCACTCAGTGAACTGAGTCATGGTCACTGCCCCTGAGAGCTTACCATCTACACTAGAGACAAAGACTCAACAAGGCTGAGAAGATAATGAGGCAGCATGAGCTGGAGCTGGGCTCCCAGACCGGGCATTGCACTTTGGACTCAAGATGTTTCTGAAGGGCAGAGGAACCACTGCTTACACCACTGGTCTCTGTTGTGCTGTGAAAGGCAGATTTCGGTGTGAGCTGTTGCTAACCTGCTCTTTCGTGGTGCTTGTCAACAGAGAGGCAAAAACAGATGAAGTCCCTTGTATGTCCTCTCTTTCTAAGGAGATTAGTGGCCCTCTTGGGCTGGGAACTGCTGTCTGCTGAAAGGGGTTGCTTTGCACTGTCCTCTTCCAGGATTTTCTAGTCTGAGGGCAAGTTACTGTCTGGCTGACCTTCTCTAAGATTTTAAATCCCTGAGGTTCAATTATCTGGTGGCAAGATCAGTACTAGCCAGTCCGTAAGGGCAGCTCCCTAATCCTGGCTGTGCAAGTCACTGGGCAGTGATCTGGGGAAAGCTCTCCGGCAAGGAATAGACGTGGGCACCGTGTCACTGACACTGGGTCAGGTGGCAGGAGCACATCCTGCCCTTATCAGGCTCACTCTGTGGTGCTGGTTACACATGAGGGGCAAGGAGAAAAATCTAGAGAAAGAAGATGCACTAGTGGGCTGTTGAGGTGGAGAGGAGGAGCTGTGGATTGTGCCTAAGGAAGGTGGAGAAGTGTAAAGTCTTTCCCAGGGGAGTGTTAAGTCTTTTCACAGATGAAAAACTTTGCCTCACTGAGAGGGGTAAGCAGGCTCACATGGCAGCCACAGAACACAACTACCTTTTTTTTTTTCTGTCAGGAGCAAGGCAGGTGTAAGAGGGGATGGCTGTGACTTCCTGACATATTCACAGGAATCTCAGACAAACCCCAAATTTTTGTTCTTTCCTTTCCACAGACAACTGTTACTGCTAAGGTTGTATAGGAAATATCAAACTAGAATTTTCAAGTTTTTCACCAATTTTCATTCCTGCAGATAGATACCCGTATGTACCTACGGTGTGACCCAGTATAGATCTGTTTCTGCAGAAAGTCCTTGTGGGTGCAGGAGCCCTTAAAGCACTCCTCATTCCACAGGGCTGTGCAGCAGGGCTGGGGACCTGGAGAAGAGATACTGGTGGCATTCACAGAGCACAACAGCTCTTGGCTGTGTCAGACCTGGGTCTGTCTTAATCACTTTGCAACCATCAGAAAGCTCCATCCCCCTGACCCCTTCCTTCACCCAATCCCCCTGCTGCTTGGGCATTTGATCAGAACATGAACCCAGCTGTGAGTGAATGTGGGCAGGTGTAAAGCCCCTTCCTAATCCCCTGGCCATGCACCTGGATTCCTGTAGTACACTTTGAACATGTGCCTCAGATCTTCATTTCAGGACATAGGAGCTGCTTCTCCTTTGAGCAAGCTCCTGTCTCACGCATGCTTTCTGGGTTTTCCTAAAGCAGCCTGAAAATCTCCTAATCCTCCCTTTCTGCTGCGTATTTCCTGCTGGTTGCACTTTTGAGCCCTGGTGCACATTTTTTGTCACAAGAGAAGGCGGGTGTTTGCTTTTGCAGTGAACATAGCTGCCACCAGCTGACAGAAGAGATGTGTGACAGAGCCAGTGCTGGTCCCAGCTGCTGGTGTCTGCACCATTCTGGTGTGAGGATCAACACAAGGGATGCATGAGGGCAACAAGTCACCTCTCTTGGCTGCAAGCATCTATCAGTGCTGAGCAGTACAAACCTCTCAAGGGAGAAAGAGAAGGAGAGATCTCTCCCATTTCAAGGCCTCTCCTGTTACTAATGGGGACAGGTCACAGCCATGGGAATAAGGCACGAGGCATTGATTCATTGAGCTTTTTCTTGTAATGCTGTAGATCTTCATTAATGGTCCCGGTTGTGTTTTCTGCTGTTCCCAGTGGGGCCACTTAATGACATAAAGAGCTTAACAAGGAGAAGCTGTGGTCACAGCTGAGGAGAAGGGTCTGGTTTACTGCCGCCAAGGGTCTGGTTTACTGTTTCCGTGTGCTGTTTATCACATGCGGCATCAGCCTCTAAATATTTCTTACCATTGGGACTGAGAGAATCACTTTGCAGAGAAGGTTATCCAGTAAATCTGGCAGGACAGACACAAGAGACCAAGAAGGGAACCTCTCTTGCAACAGTACCAGTATGTAAAAGCTTTGGGCAGGTATCTGGAGAGGGTTGTTTCCTGTCATAAACTGTGATACTGTATTGGCTATAGTACGAGTTCTAATGAGCCATGCAATGGGGTTTTCTATTGCTGTGTTTTCTTACCTGTTCCACTATTTCTCCTTGGGGAATCCCAGGGCTACAGGCAAGAAGCTTCACCAAATCACAGAATCTGCTGAGCTGGAAAGGACCCACAAGAACCATCAAGTTCAGCTCCTGGCCCTGCACAGCACCATCCCCAAGAGTCACACCATCTGCCTGAGAGCAGTGTCCAAACACTTCTCGAGCTCTGCCAGGCTTGGTGCTGTGACCACTGCCCTGGGGAGCCTGTTCCAGTGCCCAACCACCCTCTGGGGGCAGAACTTTTTCCTAATGTCCAACCTAAACCTCCCCTGACACAACCTCAGGCCATTCCCTCAGGTCCTGTCACTGGTCAGCACAGAGCAGAGACCAGAGCCTGCCCCTGCTCGTCCCCTCAGGGGGAAGCTGGGACTGCCCTGAGGTCTCCCCTCAGCCTCCTCCAGGCTGAACAGACCAAGTGCCCTCAGCCACTCCTCACACGGTTTCCCCTCCAGGTCCTTCACCATTCACAGCCCTCCTTTGGATGCTCTCTGATAGTTTGGTGTCTTTCTTACGTTGTGGTGCCCAAAAGTGCCCCAGCACTCGAGGTGAGGCTGCCCCAGTGCAGAGCAGAGCGGGACAATCCCCTCCCTTGCCTGGCTGGCCATGCTGTGCCGGAGGCACCCCAGGACAGGGTTGGCCCTCCTGGATGCCAGGGCACTGTTGACTGGCCTTCAGCTTTCCATCCACCAGGTTCCTTTCTGTGGCACTTCTCTCCAGCCTCTCATTCCCCAGTCTGTCCGTACACCCAGGTTGCGTCATGCAGAACCCATCATTTTCCCCTGCTGAACTTCATATGGTTGATGAGTGCCCAGCCCCCTGGATTGTTGAAATCTCTCTGCAGGGCTCCCTGCCTTTCAGGGAGTCAATAGCTCCTCCCTATTTTGTATTGTCTGTGAGCTTGCTCAGTATCTCTTCCCGTCCTGTGTCCAAGTAATTTATAAAGATGTTGGAGGGCACATCGGCTTGCTGATGCTGGACCCAATGCTGTGGAACTGGGAAAGCCCAGAGCTCTGGGAAGGAGGAGAAAGCAGAGGGAGGAATCTGGTGTATCCGTGAGAGAAAGGAGCTGCAGAGAAGGGAAGGCACCTCTGCATGATGTTCCTAGTGAAACCATCAGATGCAAATATACTGCAATTTATCTTTCCTACTTGTTGAAGTCATACCACAGTACACATTATTGGCAAGCATACTTGAAATGTAACTGTACAAATGTGTCTTAGAAGTAGACTTCCCCTTATTTATCTCGACTGTCTTAGCTCCTGCCTTCCCAGCACTTAATGCATTTGCTAAGCATTAATCTTTCCAGTGGTATTTCAGCTGGACAAGTTTACTTTGCAGCTGGAGTTTGGACAGGCAGATTAGACTCAAATAAGTTATGATGGTTTCAGATCTAGAAGTCTTTACTTCAGTGAGAGAAAGGTGTGTGAAGCCACAGCTCAGCTATGCACTTCAGGGTCTTTCCTCCAGCTGTCCACCCAAAGCCCCCACTAGCAGAGCTTGTTGAGCCTTTGCCATTATTTGGGATACCTTCACTAAGATATTGGTGTGCAGGAGGACAAATCTGCAGCCAAGGTAGCCATGGGGTGCTGAGCACTTGTTAAACCCAGCTACAAGCCCAGTTTTCATCTTGGTGTGAATTGATGTTCAAACTTTATTGCAGAGCAGGTGTTAATGGAAGGTCACTTAAGGCTTCTCTGCAGCATAATTGTGGGGGTTTTTCAAGCTTTCTCATTTGGTTTTAATGATCAATGTCATAAAATGTCAAGAATCGTGAAGTAAGAGTGTCTGCAATGCTGCTGGATCACCTGCCTTCCAAAACTGCTTCTTGCATATCAAATTTAGAAATTCATCACCTGAGACCCAAGCTTCCAAGCATTTGGGATGCTTTCCAACATGGAAAGCATTACCAGAGGCTAAAGATTGGATCATGCCACAAGCATAAAAAGCATGCAGCTAGAGCTGCTGCTGGCTCTGCAGTGGATAACCCTGCATGGGCTGAATTTCCCCAAATGACACTGTTTCTCATGCTTGTTCCCATTAGTCACCCAGTCTCTGCTCTCAGGCTTAAATCTCTGTATGCACAAACTAGGGCACTGTGCTTATCCAGTCGGGGGCATAACTAAATTTTTCATTCATTTCTACCCCACATAGAGCAGACCTTGAGTTAAAGGATCTTTGGCTAGATTGGCTTTAATATCCTCCGCAGGATCAAGCTCTCATTTCAATGAGTCCCACTTTCCTCCTCCAGTTCATGCTCTCTAACAGCTTTCTTTGCTTTCTCGCCTTTCTTTTGCTTTTAAAGACACTTCATTTAATTTCAAGAACATTTTTAATGAGAAGTTGGTGATTATTAATTTGATAAGAACTAGGAGTCTGACCTATGCTTTTAATCCTAGTTTTCAGGTGTGACATCAGGTAACTTTTGTACCCTGGGATTTGCTGTAAGTTTAATAGGACCAGAAATCCTCTCCCCACAGCAGTGGGCTGGTGATTTGTTGTTGACAGGCATGTGTGTTGCAGCACCTCACACCATCCCTCTGCTGCATCCCTTCTGTGCTGGGCATCCTCTGGCTGCTCTCCTTCCACTCAGGTTGCTGTGCTTTTGTTGCTTAAATAAGTTTTATTGCAAGGAACAAAACTAAGTTGAAGGAGAATTGTTTTTAGAATCAAGACTAACCCCTAGATTTGGTGGTGTACCTAAAACAGGGATTCCCTTTGCTGGGGAAACCACAACTTTTCCGGGTTGGTGTTGCTATAGAGATGGTGTCCAATCTCTCTCTGTTAATATTGCCCCTTTGGAAGGGCCCTGAATAGGCGCTGAGGTAGGTAAATTTATGCAGTGACACCGAGCGGGTGATTTTATTCTGACAAATTCCTGCAACGTTTGTTTCCAGGCTTGTCTGAGGGCTGGGACGCAGTGTTGGGCTTTTTGTCCCACGTGCTGCCCTCACGGGGACGGAGTTAATGGAAGCCTTGTTCAGAGCCGCTGGGGCAGAAATTTTTTTGCTGAGAAAGACAAAGGCTGAACGGGCCACCTCAGAGGTTGCTTTGGGAAGGCCATCTCTTGTGGGCTCTCAAAGGAAACAGGAGATAACACTTGGCCCAGGAGTTTCATGGAGTATTTTCAAGCACCCTCCTCTCTGCCCCGCTGCCTTGTGCTTGCACATCTGCCTCCTGCAGCATCTTTTCTAGGGTAGCAGGGAGGGGGCTTCTCCAGAAAACACTAATTAGAGTTGTTTTTTCACAGCGTGGCAAGAGAATAATTACCAGCATTGTGAGACTTGGCCCAGAGATGCTTTTGGAGTGGGATGGCTGTGATGGGGCCAGCAGCGGAAAGCAACGACAGGAAAGGGCACAACATGACTGTACCTTACTGTGGACCTGTGCAGGCTGGTCCCAGCACAACACGGATGTTTGGGTCCCCATTTCTGCTCAGTTGTGATTGTACCAGCCAATACAACAGGGAGTTGAGTGGGGATTGAAAAAGCACCATCTAGGCTGCCAGCACCAAAGCTGCGTGTCAGCAGCTCTCTGTGGTTTGGTTTGAGGATCTGGCTGTTTGAGTATTTTCTGGGTACTCGTGTGCTCTCAGGAGGATTCCAGCTCCTGGAGTCACTTAGTTATAGCAGACCATCAGCTGCACTTAGTGGAAATCATTTAATGGGTCCGAAAACGTTGCACACCATGAAAGCTCTGAGGTGCACGCTGAAGGCAGCCTGGGATCACATCATGCAGAGACAGGATCTGCACCGAGCTCCTTCTAACCAGGCCAAGCTCAAGACGCAGATGCAGCATCATGTCACCCTGGGGCTGGGAACACAGTAAGAGCAGGGGGCATCAGGGCACCTGAATAATCCTCAAGGATGGTGCCAAGTTGTTCTGGTGTAGAAAACTTCCAAGACAGAACTGGATAAAGCACTTAAGTCTGAAGTCAGACTGGTAGTGCTTCATGGCTCCTGCTGTGCTCTCTGGGGACAGCAACATTTCAGAAAAAGAGAAATGCATTCAGCATAAATTTATCAAAGAGCACAGGATCTTCAGAACTAAGCAATGCTTTATTATTAAAATATGGCCTTTTGATTCTACCAATTTATAAGGGAGGAAATAATTTCTAATGAGTAAATTACTGGATTAGTCTGTTTCTGCTATTTAAGTGTCCCAGTTTTTCAGATGTACTTTGTAATTTTTTTGGCATTATTTGATGGCATGCCTGGAAGGGACAGTGTTTTGTGGTAAGTGGAATGAGAAATAACTGTTTTTTCCAAGTTCTCCTATTTAACCATACAGATGATCCTACCCCTATTCCTCTTACTGGAACTGAGTGTCTCTTGCAGTACAAATAACCAGATCAATCCAATTGGATCTTGGTATTTTTAATGCAACATATTTGAGTACATCAGTTGCAGTATTGATGTAGAGTGTATTAATCAAAGGCAGCCTATGGGCTCTGATCAACAGAAGGCTCCAGGCTGCTTGGTGTTTTGATTTTTTGGAGGCTGGTGGGGTTTTTTTTAGGTGGGGGGAGAGGGTGGTTTTTTTGGTTGATTTGGTTTGGTTTGGTTTGGTTTTGTGAGAACAATTTTTTTTGCTCCAACTTTTTCTCCCATGCAAAGCTACCATTTCAGAGCTGCTTTTTTGCAAAGAGAGGCACTAGTTCTTCAGAAAGATGAGCACAAAACTAGTTGCATTCACATGGAAAATCAGGGTTAACTCCATAGGATAGTGAAGGTACTTAGACATTGGCTGGAGTGTACAAGATGATTTTAGGCCTGTCAGGAAGAGCACTATGGAGGCATAAAGCAGGGCTCTCATTAGGATGTCTGTTGTGTGGAGCAAGCAAGACCCTTCATATTGTTGATACAAATTTCATAGGAGCAAGCTGGAAAACAAGGGGAATGTCTGCCTCTATATTTGCAGTGGGTGCCGATGCAGAGCAGGGAACAAAGCCATCTCAAGTGTCAGCTAATCTGTCCCTTGGGCTGCTCATCCTGTGGGCCAGCCAGCACTTTGGCAAACACTTGTGTCTGAGCTGAGCTGTGTATCCACACTTGTGTCTGAGCTGTGCTTGTATTCACATGAGCTGTGCTGTGTACTCACACTTGTGTCTGAGCTGAGCTGCGTATTCCTGTGAGCTGAGCTGTGTACTCACACTTGTGTCTGAGCTGAGCTGCGTATTCCTGTGAGCTGAGCTGTGTACTCACACTTGTGTCTGAGCTGAGCTGTGTATTCACATGAGCTGTGCTGCTGAGCTCACGGGTGCGTCTCACGTGCAGAGGCTTTTGCAGAACAGAGACCCTAATCCCAGGAGTTCTGTTGGGGTTACTGAGGGCTTTTCCCATGCTAGGTGCCTGTTTTAGTGGCCAAGCAGGGTTTCTGCTACCTTGAGCCTGGCCAAGAGTTGAGAGGACTGTTGTTTATGTGCTCCGTTTGTTTTAATAAAGAAGTTCATTCTCTCCAAACACACATGGACACCTGCCACTTGCCCTCCCGGGACTGGTGGCCCGCAGAGGACTGCAGGGCCCTGTTTCTGCTTGCTCAGTGCAGGATGCCTTTGTAATGCAAACTGAGAAGGGTTACAGCTCCAACCCCGGATCACTCACAGCCATATAGTGAAGCAAGAAACCTGTCTCAGTAGCACACAGCAGCATTTTCAGCTCCTGTAAATAATCCTCAAAGCCACACAGCACACTCATGAAGAAAGTCTGGCTGGATGGCTTGGGGATACTGTGCTTTGGGGATGATACACACCATTCTACAGCCTCAAAGGTTTAAAAAAAAATTAAAAAGGTTTCTAATATAACACTGCCATTTAAGAGAAATCAGAACTGAAAAGCAGCTGTCAAACTTTAATTTCCTGGCTAATGAATGACCATGAATCCATTCTTTAATGATTCTTGACCCTAGAAACAAAATGTATTAGCACTTTCAGATTTTGCACAGTAGTGCTAAATGGGGCATGTAATGTACTAATTTAGTGCCTCTTTAGCATAATCACCACCTACATGCACAGCTACATTTCCTTGGCAGGCAGCTTTCACAAGACCTGCAAAGAACTTACGTAGGATGTTTCACCCTATTATTCATTTCACTGATGGCTGAGAATCAATATACGTGGGTTTTTACCTCTGTCCTGTCTTTCTCCACAAAAAAGCATAAAATCATCCATTGATCTTCATGAGGTGATTAAAATGCCAAGAAATGTATGCTTTTCTCTACCTGAAATAAGGCAAGATACCTGGTTTTACTGTGTTTATCTTGTGAATGTAAAAGCCCAGAAAAATGCTGCATTTGGATATAAATCCTACTTTCCTGGAAAAATACAGGGTCAAACTGAATAATGACCAAAGGCTGTACTTTAAAAATAAAACAATAACTAAAATTTATTTTTAAAAATAAATTTAAAAGGAAAATTTTCAAGTTTATAATCCTAAAAATATACTTCTAGCAATATCTTACCCTGGCTGTCCTATTCAGAAAGAAAGTAGTCTGAGAACTGAAAGCACTCCACTTGATGTGACTACCAGCTTCCTCTTTTTTTTGGCTTCCCTTTGGTTACTGTTTGGTTTATGGCCACTCTCAGAGTAAATATATATTTTCTTCTGTTTAAGTAGAACCTGTGTTTCAGTTTGTGCCATTGCCTGTTGTCCTTTCTCTGGGCATTACTGAGAAGAACCTGACTCTGGCATCTTTACACTCTCCCTGCAGATATTTATACACACTGATAAATCTGTTTTTCAGGCTGAACAGATTCCAAACTCCCTCTGACCACATAAGTTCAAATGAACCAGACAGCACTCTTGGCCATGAAAGAGCAACTAGCGTGCTTCTTTCCACTCTTCTAGCCTGGGATTTGCTCTCCTCTGTCATCTCCTCACTGTAAAGTATTGCAATGAATAAGCCCTTTAGAGGGAACATTTCCAATGCACTTTCAGAGGATGTGGATCCAGATGGAACGACAAACCTCCTGAAGATGTTATTGTAACACCACAACAGGATCCTTGTAACAGTTTGCCTGATCCTACCTGGTTTATACAGATGCATGGGGGTGTCCACAAAAGCTTTGTTACAGGATCAGACCCATCTTCAAAATGCAGTTAAACCACTTGTTATTTATTATATTAACATTTACTTGGTCTAAATAATATTGAGGCCACTGCAAGGAGGTCTGCATATCTGTGTGGTCTACAGCAGGCAGAGCACTGTGTGTCCTGTGCTCCTACGTGGGTCTTGTCATGAAATCAATCCTTCCTAAAGCTCGTTATACCTCTGTGTGCCAGAGTCCTGCCAGGTCTGGCCTGGCAGTCCCTGCCCACAGCGGATCAATACAGAGTGGTAGAGGCAGCTGAGGGAGACAATGCACAAACATTCCTGGCACTGGAAACAGACTGTCTGTGCTTACAGGAGGTGTGAAGCTCCACATCTCTATCCGCTCCTTGAGCATCTCAGGGCTGCTGGAGGTGTTCAGTCAATTAGCGTGCCCAAAACCTTTCTGAATGTTTTTATTTCCATATGTAGGCTGCACTTTAGAGAGAAAAACCTGGATCTATGCCACACTCTTTCCAGAAATTCAGTAAGAGGAAATGGGATTGTTAAATAAAATAGCATTGATCTGGGAGTTCCTAAGAGCAGGCTGTACAGTCTGGCAGCGCTTGCCTCTGCTGTGAGCAGAGCTGCCTGCGCAGAGAGGCTCTGTCTGTGGGGAGCCCCAGCCAGGGCCAAGGTCTGCTCTGAGTTGTGCTTGTGAGAGCCCAGAGAACAGGCCAGATCACTCTATGGCCTTGCATTTCTGCTCTGTGACTGACTGCTCCAGCAACGGTGCAGAGTTTGAGACTACCTGTGTGAAAAACTTTCCTTTGGTGAAAAACAGAGTCCTGCTGCCCTCTCAGAGAAGACACTGACTTCTAGGGAGGGTTATCTGTGCTGAAGGCACAGCACAGCCCAGTATTTGATTGATACTCCTTCTCAGGGGGGTGTGAGTTGCCCCAGCTGTGGCTGTCACACCTTAGCCTGTAATTCCCATGGATATTCACAATGAGGTCTTTGGAGGCAGGTGTGTTTGTGGCATTTGAAGGAAGCAGTGCAGTTTTTAGGAGAGATTCCCTGTATGTCATTACTACCGTTCTCAAACAGCAGAAATACAGCATGTAATTGCTACATCTGAAACTCCTGAGCTGTTACAAGGAGCAAGGAGTTAACAGGAACCATAGGCTGCAATTGTTGCAGCTGTTTTTAATAACACTTATGGAGAAATTGCATCTTTCCAGAGATAATTCACAAAGAGTAAAATTTCTTCTGAGTTGACCAAATAACATTTTTCTTTCATCTCCAGTAACAATTAATGCTAAGACTCAGTTACACAAAAATATATAGACATAAGGAGGGGGGAGTTCGTTTGTGATAGGTGCTAAAAAAAATAGTATTAAAATAATAATTAACTAGTGCTGCCTTCTGATGTGCACAAAAATTACAGCTGACCATTGCTGTGGACATGGAACCCAACCACTTCTTGCTGATGTCTGTTTTGCTCTGAATAGAGTCAAATCTGTCTGCTCCAGTTTTCACATATTAATTTTTAAGCTGATGGCTGTATCATAATACATCTGCAAGCTTTGAAATGAGTCTGAGCCTGAGCCTCTGCTGGACCCACCATGACGTGTGTTGAGCAGGGCTGGGCTTCTATTAGTGGATGAGCAGGGAATGTAAGGATCCTGATATATGCGGTGGAAGACTGCAGCCTGGCTTCACAGAACCCAAAACCCTTGTGCTTGACTGATGCCCAGAGGGCTCTGCTGTTGCTTGGAAGCTGGTGGGAGGCATGCTGGCCCTTGAGAGGATAGAGGAAAGTCGTTCTACAGGCTGGATTGTCAGATGTGTCTTTTGGGGCCACAGCCTGCAGAGCCCGCGGGTCTCTGGGCCAAGACTATAGGAAAAGCACAAGTCATTCTGTCAGTCCTAGCTGCACTTTGCAGCCCTGCAAGTACTTGTTGTGATCCCATGCCCAAATCAGGGAAATGATTGGAGCCGTCGCTGTTGGAACACGCTGGAAAGTCGTGTTGAGAAAAGCGATGTGTGAAACTGGCAGCTTCCCCCTGAGCTGGGCAACGGGGGCTGAACCCTCCTCTCAGCAGAGATGCCTTGGTGCCACTGCATGTATTGGACCATCAGCCCTCGCCCACTGCAAAGCTGCACTCCTTTTTTAAAAAGAAAAGGCTGATTCCATTGCACATGTACCATTTAGCTGGGAAACCTGGATGTGATTTCCATGGACTGTTTCAGACTCATCCCTAACTATTTAGGAAGGCCTACTGGGATGCACTGAGCTCCCCGGGCTGGGGCAGCCAGAAGGCGAAGGAGCTGGGTGAGTTCTTGCCCTGTGCGGGTGCCAGCCCGGCGAGTCCTCCCTGCAGCGAGCCCGGGCTGCTCCCGGGCGCTGCCCGGCTCAGCCCCGTCCCAGCACCCGCAGCCCGAAGCCGCGGGGCCCGCACGTCCCACTCGCGCTCCGGGCAGCTCCCGTGCCTTCTTGTGACAACAGAGGGCACCAGCGGCCCTCGCTAGCGCGGGCTCTGCCCTGCCCGGCAGAGGGGCTGCGAGCCCGGGGCAGCCCGCTCGGGGCCCGGCCGTGCCGCGGCAGCGCTCAGCAAACACGGCGCTGGTGTGCGGGGAAGGGGGTGCAGAGGGGGCGCACACCCGGCAAGGCACCGTCCGCATTTCGGAATCCTCACTCTGCGCCTCCTGCCTGGCGGGGCCCGACCCCGTCATCTGCACCCCGACAGAAGTCACTGAAATGTGGAATCCGAGGTTAATCTGCAGTGAAAGGGTGCAGCTCAGAGGCCGGCCCGCGTCTCCCCTGCGCTGCAGCGGAGTTCAGGCTCGCCGACAGCAGCATAACGTGTGAGCTCTGCCTCCGGCGAAGCCCGCAGGGACAGCCCTGAGCTAGCTCCAAGCTGCTCCGCTTCAGCGCTGCTGCCAGCGTGGGAAGGAGCCTGGAGCAGCCCGGCTTCTGGAGCATGAACTCCCCAGCAAGCCTGAGCTGCCGAGGCTGGGCGGCCTGCAGCCCCAGAGCGGCTGCCCTCAGGGAAAACCCCTGAGCAGCGCGGGCAGCCGAGGCACAGCCCGCCCCGTGCAGTAGGAACGGGGCTGCTCCCAGCCCGCGCAGCTCCACATCCTCCCTCCTGCCGCTCACCCACTGTGGTTATCCCTGCCGCAGGTGTGTTCAGCTACGGGATGCTCACGGAGGGATGCCGAGAAGTTGAAACGTTTGTTACTTTCCTGAAGCTCAGCTATCTAAGCAGGTAAACAGCAGTCGCTTTTAGTGATAACCCACTGTTTTGATCATTGCATCACACGACAAAATAATCAGGGAGTACAGCAATAAAATACAAGCACAAGTCCGTCTGTTGAACAGCCCCTTTAGCAGAACACCCTGATTTACTGCTGCTGTGAAAACAGAAAGAGCCAGTGATTTTATTCCTGCTTTCTTCCATGCAGCACTGGGACAGAGTTCATCTGCGCTCTGGTTTGTGGGACACTTGCTTTGTTTCCTCTTAATTTACATGAGGAAGATGAAGGGAGAAAAAACAATGATGCAAGGGAAACGGCTTCAAGCAAAGAAACAACGTTATCACACAGCATGAAAATGCCACCCAACCTGTGACATTAACTACTTGCAAGAAGAAGAGCTCTTGTTCATGTAAACCATAACCTAGATTTTGTGCCAGGGCCTCATACTCTTCAGTCCTGCAAATTTGATATATCTTGCCTGTTGCAGCAGGACTATTTCCATACCAGAAGATTTACTCAGACAAGCACAGGACACTGGATGTTCTGTTTATCCACAGCCTAGAAACATGAAGGTCCAAAGTTTCTTCCTCTGCCAGGGCATGTGAAAGCTTTGAGCACATATTACAGAGAGAAGTAGAGACATATGCTTCATGCCAGGCCAAGATGTTTTTATAAAGAGTTTCTGGCCTTGTCTGGTAAAATATTTTATAACTTTTCTGCCAGCAGCCAAAAGGCAGTCAAATATTTAAAAGCAGTAATAAAAGTTCCTGTGTGAGCCAGAGTCCTACAGAAATCCTGCTAGTGAATTTCCCCATGGTAGCCTGCAGGACTAGCAAGAAAAAAGTCTCAGAGAACACTACTGGTATGAAATATTTTTTAATAAGTCTTTGGAAGTAGCATGGAATATCCCTGTAAAGGCCCTGAAACCATATCCCAGACTATGTGAAGCCTAAAAAGCAATTCTGGGGTTTTTTTCTTAAATTATTATAGCCTCAAATCTGATTTTACTCCTAGAGAATCACAGAGAGGCCAGCTTCAGTGTGACCTTCAAGTGGCATCTCACTTGCTTATAGAAGAATATGCACAAGTGTGTGTTCCTTTAACCTGGAATCCAGCATACTTGCATGTCCATGCCACAGACGGAGCAAAACACTGCCCTGCCATGTGCATGGCCTGGGCTCAACTCTCTGCTCTCCCTTCCTGCCGAGCTCTGCTCTTGTAGCACTAATGAAGTACCTCTTCTTTCCCTTTCAAAGTCCTCAGGTGATCTCGTTCTGCTTGGAAACTGCAAGGAGACCCTGGGTTTTTTTGGAAAAGAATCTCATTAAGATCCAAGGCCACAAAAGCTTCTCTGCTAATTCTTCCTGCTTCTAAAGCCCTGTCAGTAACCAGAGTGCTCAGGTTTGGCTCTGCCGTGGGCAGCAGTCCTGGGGGCAGGGGGCCGGGCAGGCACAGGAATGTCACAGGTATGTCACAGCAGCTGACTCTCACCCCAGGTTCGTGGGCTGACAGATGCAGGCATTCATGTTCTTGATCTCTCTGTTGGCCGATGATGCTAACAGAGAGGAGAGAGGGGAGGGGTGCTGCTGGCACCTGCCTGGCTGGATGTATGCATGGGCTAGTTGGTCACTGATTTTGTTTTACAAACTGTTTCCGCGCTGCAGTTCAGGTCAGGTGTGGATGCTCTTCCCTATTCCCCAGAGCATCTGGGAGCCCTCCTCTGGGAGCCCTGAATCCCCTCTTATTCCCTTGGACTTTGCCACTTTTTTTTTTTTTTTTGCCTCTGCCAGCCAAGACTCTCCTGAGACCTAATGATGTTTCTTTGGTTATTCCTGTGCTTTTGACACTAAAATGGGAAAAAGAATGACATTTCCCCAAAGCAGAACACCAGGAAATATCTTACTTCAGCTTGATGGTAAAAAGTGAAGGAATTGGTGGGACAGATAAGTCTTTCTCAGAGCTGTTTTGCAGATCTCCCATAGACATGTTATGCCAAGTGTGACATCATCAGCACAGCATGAGAGACCTCAGCAGAAAGGTTTTGAGCTAAGCAGGATTGGGCTCATACAGGCGTGGGCTGTCACGGTGCCTGCCAGGCTGCTCAGTCTGTCAGCACAGATCCAACCCTGGATGTCCTAATTCCCTGTCCTGTGCTCTGACCATGACCCCCTCCTTCTCTTGTACAGAAAAACCTTGTACAACCTGCCTGGCCTCCCTTCCCCAGTTCCACGGCTGTTTGGTGTGAAAGCGTGATCTTCAAAACAGCCTGCATGCAGGATGAAGGCAGTTGCTTTCTAACAGTGTGTGAGGGCAGCACTTCTCCCTGGGAATGCAACATGGGTTTTCTGAGCCTACAGAGAGGGCCTGTGAACCACAGCACAGGTGGTACAGCTGCGCTGCTCTCCAAAGGAGTTGGGGAAAAGCTGGGGGTTTATCACCCAGGGCAGGAGACAGCCTCTCCTTCCTCTTGGCCTTGTCTTGGGCAGAGACCCCAGCTCCCATAGCCTGCCTGGTGAGCAGCCTTCTTCTCAAGGTGTCTGACCTCCAAAAATGTGCCCATGGCAGGCTGCTTTGAGCACATGGCAGAGACAAGAGACAGGGAAGAAGTGTCTGGTTACCCATCTCAGCTACCTCCTTCCCCTCCTCTCTGGGGAGGGAGATCTGCCCTCCTGGGCGTCAGGAGAGAGTCTTTCAGGGAGAGTTTGGCAGAGCAGATTTATGACAGGCCTCTTACAACTCATTGCAGACTTGGGTAACACTTGGGGAAAATGCTGTCACCAACTGCATGCTTCTCTCCTTAGAAACCCCAGTGTTTTTCTGTGCTCAGCTTGCTGCCACAATTCAGTACTGCCAGTGGCTAGGGGGGTAGCTGGGGGTCCAGAGCCAGCCCTTCCTGGCAGCACGAGAATGCCTGCACACAGCCTGGCTCAGGGTGACTCCCTCAAGGATGGCTGGCATGCCCCAAGGGACCACAGCCCTTTAGGGTCAGTGGGTTTGCTGGTCACGGGTGTCACCGTCAGCAGAGCAGAATACAAAAGCACAGTCCTTCCACCCTCAGATCATCACAGGATCTATTGAGCAATTCAGGGTGTTTATCTCACAATGATAGTGTAGCCCTGGGCTGTCTCTGAGGTCCTTGCTGGTGCAATGGCTGGCTGTTGCATCAGAACCAACAGTCAGAGCAATGGGGTCATGCTTCCCGGAGGAGGCAAGTGCTGATCCAAGCTGTAAAGACTGCATTTGTCTATTTGCATTTTCCACTGCAAGATGAATGCCAGGGTCCTGGGGTGAGTAGAAGGGATTTAGGTTAAGTGGGACTTCCAGATCAGCTCCAAGTTTGTCATCTTCTGCTTAAAATCTGCAATGTGATGGCACTGATGGCCCCTGCAGTTGCTTCTGGATTCACATATATTTCTTCTGGTAAATCATTAAAACACACCCTAGCAGGGGCAGTATGAGGCAAAGCTGGGAGTTTAGGCAAGGAAAATAACTTTTTGCTTGTCAGATGCCTTGGGAGAAGCTGAAGTGATCATAAACAGTGGAGCAACTTGGAAGTGTGCAGCACTGAGAAGACAGCAGGCACCCCATATGCCAGATCTCATTCTCTTATCCTCAACATCCAACCTGAGACCACCAGCGGGAGCAGCTAGTGGCATGGATGGCTGCACAGTTGCGTGGGTCACCTCTTGCTGATGGGATGTACAGATGCTGCTGTTTCTTGTGTAGTGGGCAATTCATGTTCCACAGCAGCCCGCAGGCTTGTGGTGACTTATGGGGAACAGGAAAACGTAGCTTTATCTTCAGGGAGAAAACTGCCAAACTTCAGGTTTCAGAGCCTTTGGTTTGGTGGAACTACAGGTTCAAATCCTGAGAGGTTCAAACAAGATCTTTCTTCCTCTGAGATAAATGGAGTGTCATACAGTAAATCGCCAATGATTCTCTTTGTTAGATGCTGTGTTACTTTGAAAGCGGCATCATGACATATTTCAGCTTTCTGCAAAATAAATAACTGCATCATTTATCAAAAAGGTTTGCTTTCAGAAAGGTTGCCACTCTTTTAAGGCATCAGAGACTCCTGGAAATGAAGGCGATAAGAGGTACACAAGATGCCTCTTTTCTTTTCTTACTCTATTTTATTTGACATTTCACTTTTTTTTTTGCTTATTTGAAAAAACCCTGATGAGGAGTGATCCTTGGCTGTGGCATGTCCTAGCAGACTTGGTGGAGTGTGACAGTGAGGGCCATGTACTGCCTGACTGGCCCCTGAGGCGATGGGGAGCAACAGGCACCCTTGCTTGCCTGCAGCACCCTTGCTGCCTGCAATTGCCCTCATTCAGAAGGAGGTCTGAGATTGCGCTTCTCCCCATGGCAGCAAACATCACCCATCAAACCCATCCCCAGGTCTCTTGCAGTGAAAGATACAGCTCCTGGAACACCAGAAAAATCATGGCATCAGGACTGACGGGCAGTGAACAACCAGCATATTCTGCCTCCTCAGCTGGGATGACACATCCAGACCATGGACACCTGCTGGAGGATGAGGTTCTGCGCTCCTTTCTCACAGACCACCACTGCAGAGCAGCATGCTCAGCTCTGCTGTGTGTAGTGGTTGTGCAACACAGGTGTGCTGCCCCAACAAGGCACCTGTCAAACAAACACTGTCACAGGCGAATTCCTCCTCAGAACTTCTACAGGGAGAGAGCTATGTGCAAAAAAAAACCCAAACCAAACCAAACCAAAACAGAAAAAATCTAGCAAGCCAGAGAAACATTTTTGAAACTTTGCATTTCTCTTCTTTTAAAGCAATCTCCAATTTTCAACTACTTCATTCTTTGTCTAGAACAGGATATAACACACTGAATGAAATGTCAAAAAGTAGTCCCTGTATTCAGCATGCTCAACAGTAATTTGTTTTATAGTGTGAGCAACAGTATCATTTTGTTCTTGACATAGCAAACATTACTAGTGTCCAGCCAGCACCTCACTCACTTTTTAAAAACAGAAGTATTGCAAGCAGCTTTTTATGCCATCTATGGGATGCCCTCAGTGCTTTCCAAATGCCTGGGAGTCCTAAGTACCAGGCAGGAATTGGCATCCTCTGTTTACACACGGGAAAACAGAACTAAAAGAGTTTATGTCTCCTGTTTCCAAACACAGTCACTAGCTTTGGGTCTCTGTCTTCTTGGTGCCAAACTGTGAGAGCTTTTAATTTCTGGCATGTGTGCAGAACAAAGAGCAACTGTTCTCTGGTTTAACTGGTTTGACTTGTACACAGCTCTGTTGAAAAGGTACCTTAATGTGAAGTCTGTGTAGTGCAGTGAAGAAGCAGATGTTCCCTCCATCCCCATTGCATCCATCAGGTCTGGATTTCACAAGTGCCCCAGTTGAGGCCAACAGTGTTTGCAGTGTCCAGTGCTGCTGAGAGCTAGGCCAGGTGTTAGATCAAATGTCTGGAGCTGAGTGTGTAACATTTTTTCAGATGTGCTTCTCAGTGATTTTTTTTTCCAGACAGATGCAGGAAGTCTGTGGTAGAGCTGGGAACAGAGCCTGTTCCTGTGCTGTGAGAGGCTGTGCCCCTGACAAGACACAGGCACAGCCCTACAAAGTAAATGTTGTGATTTCATGGCTGGAGTTGAATGGCACCCGACAGTTGCACCAGGGAAATATTTTTCCCCTAGTCTCCAGATTCACAGGCATCACTATATGGCTAAAGCCTCAGAAAACTCTGAAATTCAACAGGAGTAGTTTGAAGCTTAATTTTCTGTCAGTTGTACCAGTGCATCTTTGTACTCATGTCCATGTGTGCAGCTCAGTTATAGGATAACCTTAATGGACAATAACCAGGCAGGAAGGCTCAGGGAGCTGCTGAGATAGAGAGGAAAAAGACATCATGGGGCTGAGTTTAATATCAGCTTGCACAGAAAGTATTTTACCTCAGGAGATGTCTGTTGACTCTAATAGCATGTAGCTAAAGCTGCTTCCTGTGCTGGATGATGGAGTGATGGAGTGAGGACGGGACTTGTGGATGACAGAAGCTCTGCTTGCCTGGTTGAGCTGTCTGGAAGAATCACACATTTCTTTCCTTTTTAATCATTAGTTGAGCTTATCTGTGGTAGGAGAGCCTGTCATATTCTGTGTCTGAGCATGGTGTCCTCTGTTGGTGCCGGCTGCATGGCAAACCGAGGGTGCTGCTGGCCCTGCCAAGCCTGGCAGTGCCCCACTGGCCCATCCACAGCTGGGCCACACCGGTAAGGGCTGGCCACCCCAGGGGTGTCGGCTGCACATGCAGCTCCCTGCTGGTCTGTCTCTTCGGTGTTTGGAAGAGCTCAGCTCCACAGATTCTCCTGCCCACCTGTTTCCATGAGTTCACATTGAACGCCTGCTTTCTCAAGGCACTCTCTTTTGTTTATTTAAGATGTGCTGTTTCCATAGGTTGCACCTGATCTTAAGGATAGTACCCACGGATAAACGCAGAGAAGGCACAAAGCCAGCACTGACAGCAGAATGGTCCCTGGTCTTCAGGCAGTGAGATGGCTTGGGCAGGTGAGCTTTCTAAAAAGTGTGGAAACCACATCCCAACCACCCAGTTGAAACCACATCCCACCTGCCAGTACAGGTCAGGAATTGTGGCTTTTCTTGAGTAAAATTTCAGTCAGGCTCATTTTTAGCAAATGCTAAATATTAAGCTGTGATTAGGAAAAAAAGTAGTATGAGGAATTTCAGACTGAAAATCAGGATTTATACTTTTAACTTAGATGGGAAACTGGGAAATTTTTTCAGCAAAGCTGCTTCCATGAAAAAAGGTCATTGAAGATCATTCTGGCTTAAAGCATTTCAGCTGTCTGCCATAAGAAAGTAAAAACTCCTCAGACCCTTCCCACTGTGAAAATGCAGGATTTTCTGTAGTAAAAGGCTGAATCTTTCAACTGTGGTTCAAGTCTCACTTTTTTTTTTTTTTTAAATGTATATTATCATCACTAAAACATGTAAAAGAAAGGAGTTTGGGGGAAACCCTGGCTGATACAGGGCAGGGAACAATCGTGGGCTGGCAAGAACCTGGAATCGGTGACCTAATCAGCCATTTCCCTCTCTAATTGCTATGATTCTACAGCTTAAAGAATTACAAAACGTGTATTTCAGTTGGAACAAGATACTATTATTGAGTAAAGTGCATAATAATTGTGTTCCAGAAGGTGAAATAAACGTCTATCACCAGGCACTTCAATCCATCATTGTACTTAGCTAAATTACCGAAATTGCACTACATTCAATACTAAAATTACTTCTAATAAAGTGATTGCTGAAGTGACACTCACAAAAAGATGTCCAGTACGCACATTTGTTTTCCTAATTGACAATTTTAGGCTTTGAGGGAGGGAGGAGCACCCACAGCCCTCCTTGGAGTTTATAGGAATGGAGGGCATGTAGCTCCTCCCAGAGGCAAGGGTCTGTTAGAATGGAAGGCTCCTGCCTGCATCTAGTACCTCTGATTTCCTGTAGCTTTTAAGTCTTTGGTTAGGTCACTGTATAGATCCATTTCGCCTACATTTACAAAAATGGACAAGGCTTTGATACAAGCCTTTCTCATCATGATATACCACTTGTTTATATTGCTCTGCAATTTCTTCCCTGGCTATTCATTAATTAATGCCACATTTTGCAGACTGGGATAAGAGGCTTGACCAACAATACATAGCACAGAGACACATCCCTTGTCCTGGATCTCTGATGGCACCCTGGGAGATGCCCACGACTTTTGTTGTTTCTTCTTCCTGCAATCCCTCTACCCTGTGGGATTCCAGTTGGCAAAATGCAAAACTTTTCATTTCAGAAGTCAAAATTCTTTGCTTCAGCTGCTGGATCTGACATTTAGATCAGGCTCACCTAGAAGAACATTACTTTTCTTGTTTTGGATAGTAGTCCAAAGATGTTGATAAGCTATGTAATTAACCGATGCTGAGCTAAATTCAGTTGCTCTTTTAGACTTTAGCTTATGTACGTGGTCACATGGGACAATACATAGAATTCTTCTACTCAGGCTAAGCAACATCCTTTTGCAAAGGTGTATAACTGCTTTTTCATGACGCTGAACAGTGAACAGCTGAGGAAATCTTGTTTTCTGAAGCCCAGAACCCTCTTTTGTTTCTCAGGGGTTTTGCCAGCCTAGCTCAGAATGGATCTTTAAGAAATTTAATTGTAACATGCTAGAATTTTTCTTTGGAAGAGAAACACATACTCCATCCAGAAGACACTGAATTTAAGTCCCTGCTGCATGTGTCCGTGGCCTCAGCCAAAGGGATGAAACCCTTCTTCACAGCAGGTGACATAATCTGTAGGGTTTACTGACTGTCTAAATGAAATAACAAATGCTCTCATAGATGTTTTTCAGCTTTTTCTTTACATGAAAGGAGATGTGAATGTGTCCTGCATCAGCATCACTATATAACATATATACTGTAAGGTCTATTAAAAAAGTTTCAATAAGCTAAGCAAATATGAGGAATTCCGATGAGAAGGAATTAAAGCAGTCCATTCTTTTTCTTCCAAAATAAATATGCGAGTTAATCTGAAAAAGTGAAGAGAGCCAAATATTCATCCGATGTGCTAAAGTGACTCATGGCAAAGGTAGACAGTTTTATAGTGCAATTTCTTTACTTGTGTTGGAAATGGATAGCTTCCAAGTGGCACTTATGAAACAATTAGCTGTTCAAGGATAATCAGATTTGTATGAAAATGCAAAGATAAGTGATTTAGCTGTGATCTCAGCTGGAAAGTGACTGAGGGTGGTGGGCCACACTCCACAGTAAAAATCCCCTTTCTTTTACTAAATGGCACTTTTGCTGAAATGTGCTGGATTCAAGCAAGTAAGGGCTCCCTTGACTTTCATTGCTAGGATGACACACGACTGACTTGCATCATTAGAGATCTTTGCTGATGGCTGACCTGCTTTGCATATAAATGAGACCTAACCTGAACAGCTGTTCAGCTGGTGGGTGTGAAGGATTTACAGTTCCAGATCAGGTCCCTGCTCACTACCAGTCTCTGAGGGAGCTCCACTCCAGACTAATGGAAAACACGTAATGCCTCATATTTGCATCCCTGGAGATTGGGCAAGTGAAGCGGCTGGCAGTTCCAGTGGCCAAAAAGTGTCTTGAAGCCTTTTAATATTTTGAGGTGAAAATGCACATTTCTCAGTCTTGCCCGTCTCTTGAAATTATCATGCATGGTGGAAGAGCAAGGTAGAGATGGAATAGTCCTGACAGCATGACGAAGATTCATCCTGCATCTTCAGGTGTTGCCTGTGGCCTCTCTACAGAGATCTTCTGCTACTTCCACAACCTGGTCATCTCCAAATTGCCTAAGGTCGGGGCAGGCAGTGGAGAACTGTCTGTAACAGCTCTTGGGTTTTCTTCCATTGAGGTGTTTGTCCTAGTGCTCCTGTTGACTGGACCTCTGTTGTTGGCAGTGTTTCTCCTTAAAATGTGCTCTCTCAGCTCTGCCTTTGCAAATGCGCTTTGTGGAGAAAGTGGCAGAAAATGAGATTATGGCTTCCTGACCTCAGCCTCACCTGACCTGTATGGGAAGGCCCCTTAGGAAACCTGTTTCTGTGTTATTTTCAGTACAGTTTCCAAATCCCCAGAAGCCTGGCTAAGACAAGTAGGCAGCCAAGCCTTGAGTAACTGTTCATCTGTCTGAGCCCTCCCTAAAGATTCTCCTGTCTATGGAGCAAACCACATTGGCAAGGATATCGTTAATGATGTGTCAGAGATAAGAGTAGCTCTCCGCCCCAGGAGATCCAGAGAGCTTGGAGACAGTTTTGGATCTTTGGCCAAAGTAGCTGGGAGGGGTATATCTCTAGAGGAGAGGTGGTGGTGACTTCAAATTCAAGGACTAGTGAATACCTGCACCCTGTTTAATGTCAGAGGTATCACTGCCTGTGGAAGGATTCAGAAAAATTATATTTAAAGAGTTTCCAATAAAGCATTTGTAGATTCAGGTGTACAAACCTGTGAAAGTGTTTGGTCTCCTGGTGATGTTCAGACACGGACACAAAACATATTTGTCTTGAAAGGATGCTTTAACCCTGCTTATTTCTTCTGAAGGTGGCAGAACAGGGAACGAGCAGTGGGACCTCAATAAATCCTTGATGATACGAAGGCACCCGGCAACTCTGCAAGGAGTGTTAAGTGTAGAGCTAGTGATGGCAAAATCCTTCAGATGCTGCTTATTATGGAGACAGAACTCAACCGGTTATAAACACATCCTCCTTCCCTGAGTGTGGTTGGTTCTATCTCCAGGTTAAACGAGTGTTGAGATCCCATATGGAAGAGGAAGCTGTTCGGCTTTAAGAGCTTTGTTTACTTATATAAGGCCTAACAAACATGGTTGTTAAAGCCCCTTAGGAGGTCTTTCTTATGAAGCTGGGAGCTATTGGATTAGGTAAATGAGAGCCAGAGATTTGCCTAATAGCTTGACAGGCCATGAGGGATTAGACTCTTGTGGGCTGGTGTAAACTTGTGGGACAGAGATGCTGTGGCTGGGGTCTCTTCTTAACTATGGATAAATGCCTTGTCAGTGTGGGTTAATCTTGTTTGCCTTGTCTTCCATAATGCTGCATTGTAGGACACAACCTCTGTCAATTTAATCACTGTTGGAATGGAATTGTAGGCTTTTGTTTCATGTACTCAACTCCTCCCTAATGCAGCACTTTCAGCATCACAGGGGTCAGTGATTAAGGACAATTTTCAGCTCACTTTGGTTCAAACTCCTGAAATAGTTGTTCCTTTGGGACCAAAGGTTCTGTTGTCACTGGCTGAATGCAGGTTCATCTGGAGAGATTCCACTGCTGCCCATTCCACTGCTGTAGATCCATCTCTCCCCACTCCCTTTTCAAACACTGGCCTCCCATGTCTCTCCCTACCAAGATAACCAAGATCCCCTTCCCCTGAGCTGGGATTCTCCCTTGTCATTATGCTGTGCTCAAGGCAGCAGGCTAGTCCTGGAATGGCACTTTGTGGAGTCTGGAAGAGACCCCCAGAGAGCACCCAGCCCCCACTGGCACACTCTGACACCTTTCATTTGACTGAGAGTCAGTGGTGACTGTCCTCATAGGTGAGTGGATAGTTCACAGTGGGACTGAAGTGCCAAGTGTTAAGGGAGACTAAAGAAAGTGGACACGGGACCTCTCTGCTCCCAGGTCCCTTTACCTTGATAGGGTAGAGGGCTGTGAGTGTGCATGGTTTATGGAACATCACGGCTTTTACAGCTCCTCTCACTTCTGAGCCTGACCAACATAGACAAGAGCAGCCACCTCTGCTGGGCTAGATTTGCTCCCAGGGCTCAGGCCATGTTTGTCTCATTACGGTGTAGAATCCATTCAATCCAGCTCACACTTTTTAGATGTCTTGACTCCTCACTCCCTACCTTCCCTTGTCCTCCCTACAAGTACACCAAGAGCCCAGCAGTGCTGGATCCAACACAGCAGCTGGGGTCCAAACACCTGCAGCCACTGTGGGCACATAGCTCTGAGTTTTGCTTGATGAATGCTTGTCAGAGCTAAGGAAGCAAGAAAATTCACTGCAGGCATTCCCGAGCTTGGAGGCAGCCTCCCCCACAGCCCATTAGCATCTGCAAGACACTGGAAGGGACACTGCAGGTGGGAGGAAGAGCTCAGGCCCTTTTGGTCCACAAAGGGCGGCATCTTGCTCAGCTGTGCAAATTGCTCGTGCAATCTGGGGGCCATAAACCCAAAGTGCTCCTTTGAAAGCCCAGCCCCTCCTGTCCCTCCTCAGCCCTGTGTCCAGGCAGTAGCAAAGCTGCAGGCAGTGGGGGCAGATGCGGACAGATGTCAGTGATGCTGGAGTACCAGGTGACAGCTTCCCGTGGCATTGACAGGGGAGAAGGCTGCCTTGTGTGCATGCAGTAATGGCAGCCACTGGGCTCAACAACTGCAGAGAGGTTGCTGTGACAGCCAAACTCGGGTCTGGTCCCCGACCTTCACCTTCACCTTCACCAGCCCAGCAGAGAACAGATAGGTGCCAACAGAGTTGTGACCAACCTTGCAGGCTGGTCCTTTGCTGGGACATCTCCAAGACAGCATCTTTTCCTGAGAGGATGGAAGGGGCTGCAGGGCAGTGAGATGGTGAGGGGGTTGCAGCAAGACCCTCATCAGTTGTACACAGTGTGGTTGGTTGTGCCACCCACAGGGCACTGGGTCCAGCTGTCCCAACACATTAAATGCTATCCACCTCACCTCCCATCCACTTCTCTGTGTCTTCCTTACCTCACAGGGAGGGAGTGGGAAGTTTTAGATTGCCATGTGAGCTCTTATGACAGGGTGTATAATGGGGGATTTCTCCTCTGCTCCACAGAGCTCTCTTGCCACCCTGGCTCTGCTCTTTCCACACTGCAACACCCAGCCCTGGGCAAGATTGAAGCTGTGAACCAAAAGCTGGCCAGCACAGAGTCCAAAACGCACCAGGGCTTCCACAGTACAATCTCAGAAGAGTCTGTGCCAGTTAATAATTGTTTGTAGGATGGGATCTGGCAGAAGGAAGCACAGCCTGCCTTCATGGAGACAACACATGTTTGGGACTGAAGCAGTGACGGGTAAAGTTCACTCTGCACATGCACTGCCTGCACTGCTTTGTGCTCCAACTTAGTCATGGCTGGCCTCGGCAAGTGGCTGGGAGAACAGGGCTGTACTGGTTGATATTAGCTCTGTTTGAGGCTGAGAGGCTGCATCTGGTTCGGATCTCCCTGACTGCTGCTATGTTCTGCCTGCAGATTGAGATGTGAGCTTGGAGAGCCCAGAGCTGCACCCTGCCACAGCCTGGCTCAGCACAGCTCTGGAGGCACAGGGTGGTCTAATGCACTTAATTACTGCTCCTTAATGAATTCCACGAATGTGCAAAACCCTGCATGACAAAGCAGCCCTTGATCTTCTTCCACATCCTTGCTTCCAACCGCTGTAAGGCTTCCTGCTGTAGCAGAGGAGTTCCACTTGGGACAGGCAGCACAGCTCAGCAGGTGCTAAAAAGTGTATAATCCTCAAGCAAGTTAAATGAGCCTGGGTGATTCCTCTGGTTCTTGCACAGGGAGGAAACCTGGGTTTTCCCCAGGCCAGGAGCTGTCTTGATTCTGGCCTGGAGCTCGTTTAAATCACGTTCTCTGGCAGTGGCCTCTGCTTTGCGAGGCAGTCCCAGGAGACTCCTGGGTTGGGACAAAGAGGGCAATTGCTATTTAATGAATGGGGCTGGGCATATCACCCATTGACCTGCAGCCATCTTTCCTCAAACACAAAGGTTCTGCCACCTTTCCTTCCCTAGGCACAGGATCCTCATGGAGCAAGGCTGTGAGCTTTTGTAATAAACAGACCCTACAGGGAAGAGAAGAAGAAACGAAAGAGCTCCTGCTGCCCTCTGCATGGCACAGGCAGCCCAGGGCAATTATCACTATGAGACATCATGGTTTTTTCATTCTGAGTGCTAAGCTATATAAATAGAATAGAATATCATGCAGAGGACTGCTTACATATTGCCTGTGACTTCTGTATATCTTAAGAGTTTACAAATTACAGTCCTTCTGCCTAGCCAGCAGCAATTGAGCTCCCAGAAGGAAGTTCTTTGGCCACTTCTGTCTGTATTGTCCAAATGCAGAAGAAATACCCTGGGAAGAGAACCTGTCACATTGTCCATCGCTGCATATAGGGGGCTCTTACCTCTTGCTGTGCCTTCGGAGACCACTTTGTTCTCGTATTCCTTTCCTTTAACTGGCTCTGTCTTTACTTATTGGAGGCCTTGCACTTAGACAACATCCAAATTTTGCATAATAAAAGGGCTCCCTAATAGCTGTCAGAGCATCCTGCTGTTCCCTGTCTCCTGTTCTTGAAGATTAAACAGATGTAAAATTAGGAGCTGAATCTTTCTGCATTTGGGGGTCCTTGTCCATAGCTGGAGATGAGAGATTAAGATGTGACCTTTTCCTAGGAAAAGCAATTTAAGAGTTCAAGAAAGTATAAACCTTAACAAACCTTTCTCCACAGAATTTTTCTTTAAATGCTTTCAATCCCACTGGACATATACATTTTTGCTTCTCTTGACTGCACACTCCAGAGAAATCCCAGATCCTTTACCAGAAATGCTTTTGAATGTTCCATCCCTGCCTACTCTTTTGGACCCCTAAGGGAGACAGATAAACAGAAGGGAAGGTTTACTGCAAGCAGAAAAGAAGTCAACAATTTTCCTTCACCACAAGAGACTTCACACAACTCAGCATCTGCAGGCCTTAGTGCTGTATTGCCCTGAGTGACTCATGTTCCTCAGCAGGGTTTCCAGGCAGAACCAAGTCCAGGTCCATACCAATGCACACTAATGTCTTCTTGGCATGCCCATCTCTGTAGAACAGGCTCACAGTTGCTTGGCTTCATCCTAGGCTAGTAATCACATTTAAAAAGCTAGAAAAAGTAATCACATAAAAAAGTAGAAAGTGAGTTTAATTTGTCTCCTGGCCTAGCAGCAGACCCTTTTCAGTGAATGGTCAGAACTTGTGTTTAAAAGCTCATTGCAAAAAACGGTATCCATGGCTGATCAGTGTTGGGAAACCTTGAGATCTGTAAGTGGAGAAGGAGCCCCATTAATTCCTGTCTAGACTGGTTTCTGAGCCCAGGTTCCAGAGATGAAAGGACACTTTATTAAGACAGGACATAAATCCACCCTGCCAACAAGTCCGCACTCCTCTGGATTATTTACACCTCTCTCCCTCCCTCTGGTCATTGCCTGTCCCTACACAATCTACATTAAAGTCCTGACAGGATTAAACCAACATGTCTAACACTTTAAATATCAGGCTCTGTGTGTTTTCATTTCCACCATGTCACAAAAAAAAGACATCATGTTTTTACAGATAGATTGAAAATAAAAAAGTAGGTGTCTAATGAAAGGAGCTTGATGTTATGACTAAGAGATAAAATGTGCACTTGGGAGATTTTATTGTGAATGTGGCCTTTGCTGCACCTACAGCTCCTCTCCTTGGTGTGTCTGGCCCTGTGTCACTAAGGGCCAGCCAGGGGCTGTATGAACAGAGCCATCTGGGCTCTGAGCATCACTTTTCGGATGAGAGTGACTGCCTGGGGTCAGGCTGCATCCCTTGTCTTATGCTGGACTGTCCTCCCTGGCAGTGCTGTGCTCAGCTGCAGGGCTGGGGACTGAGGGGTTGCAGAGGGCATGGGCAGTTTAGGGTGAAGGCTCTGAGGAGGACAGGCCTTTTCATTCAGAGATTTTATAAATTTTCATTGCTCTTGAGGCTTTACTCCTTTATTTTCTGACATTGGAAAGTTCCTATAGCTGTCTGCAGGTTTTTTGGTGTTTATGGAAGAGCTGTAGCACACTCTCTGTATGAGAGTAGTAGATCCTGTCATCTCATGTTTGCATGAGCTTCTCCACCTTCTCTTGCAGCCAGGTAATGGGGAGCAAACACTGCATATGAAAAAGAGCCTCAAAAGAACTTTGGCACAAACATATTTTTAGGCTGAAAATGTAAAATGTTCATTCACTGCATGAGTATCTCTGCAATCCCTGGCTCATTTCTGTTGTAGGTCCTGTTCAGCCATAGGACTGAGGGGCACAGTAAGTGCATTAGTAAGGAGGGTGCTTTACATAGAAATGAAATCCAGGCAAAGTGCTTATAGCTACAGGCAGCAAAATTTCTGGGTGATGTGGAAGTGCTGCAGCCTGCAAGGAGACATCCAGGCACTGCTGTAGGACTGGAGTTGGTGCTTCCCAGGCATGTGTGTGTTCCCAGTAGTAGGGCAGATCAATCCTTTGGCAGAGTGACTAATACTTCGGATTAATTTGTTTGAAAGAACAGATGAGTTCATGAGCACACTCTGATGCAGGACTACCTTCCTGTGGCAGGCCTTGTGCGTTTGCAGTGTTATTGGTACATCCACAGTGATAACAGCCTGTGATGATAGAGCTGCACAGTGCCCAGGGCCGTGTGACTCCCAGACGTGCTGCAGATTTCAGCACTTGTAGCCATGGCAGGCTAAGGAAATGACGAGTGCTGTTGAAAGGACACTCTGAACTTTTTGTGCAGCCAGACAGAGCTCTCCTTAGTGTCACAGTCTGCTTGGATCTGTGTTTGAACTGAGTGCAGTACTTGCAATCCTTTTGTATGCATTTTCTCTTGCCCTTTTATCAAATGAGCTTACTGGCATGGTCAATTTGAAGTAATTAGCAAATGTTTATCTAAAGTGAGCTTGAAACCTATAAAAAAGGCCATTTGAAGTGTTTCCAAGATTTGCATTCATTTGGCCAAAGAAATCATGACACCTGGTTTACACATTTCCATACCCAGACTACTCCATTTTTGAACATCAAATGTCCGCATTGAGCTTGAAAGACTGCTTCCAAAACAAGGTTCAACCAGACTACAGAAATACTTCTAATAGGTAAACAAGAATAAATTAATAGCTGTTCACATACTTGAAGAAAAAAAAATCATTGAACTTATTATTCAGCAGTTTTCTTATTTACTTTTTTCAGCAACATTAAAGGTCAGTGTCAATCTCTCTGTTAGACACCCAGCTTTGGCTTTCCATGTGCTCCAGCAGTTGGCAGTGCAGGTAAATACCTTGAGTTTTGCCTTTTTGACTTTGCTGTTAATTGTTAGGTATTTGGGACTTCAGTAAACAATTCTTCTTAAACAGTTTCTATCCTTTCCTTTCCAGCATAATTTCCTGAGCTAGAAGAGCACAGTAACAATCTCCACATCCTTTCTGCCCACACAGAAAAATTTCCTGTGCTTTGTCATTTTTTTCATTCCCAGGTTTGTGTCATGATGAGCAGAGGGTTCCAGAGCTCCAGGATACAATTGAGCACAAGGCTGAATAAGACAAGAGCCTTATTGAGCCTGTCCCAGCTAGGAGCCTGTCCCCCCCAGTGCCTGCCGGACACCAGCCACCCTCCTCCGTGTGGGGAGAGCACGTGGCAGCTGCTGGATGCAGGGAGGGGGCATGCTGCGTTTGTGTTAAGGATGGAGCTGGAGCAATAGGCTTTTGTGTAGCAGAAATAGACCACAGAGTCCCAGAATTATTTCCCACTGGCTTCCCTTCGGTTCATCAGTTCCAGTAGCTCAGTGGGTAGAATCAGCCAGAAGGCATCTGCCAGTCTGGCCTGGGAGAGGAGGCTGAAGTAGGCAGTATGGAGAGAAAAATCTCTAGAAATAGCAGACTTTTTGTCATTTTATGGAGTGTATTTTCACATTCCCACTAGTCTAAACTCACCAGGAATTCTAGCAGGAACAGGCTCAGTTTCATGTTATCCTCTTGCTTTTCTAGCTTTTTATACAGAGATCCTTGCTACAAAATTGAAAACCAGTGCGTAAGGACATATGTGTCAGGACTAAGTCACCACTCACCTACATGACTTTAACCTCATTAACAGTCTCACGGATATGTGCTGCAGGCAGTGCCGTGATGGCCATGTGTGTGAAAACACTCGGTAACTTGTAATTGGGAGCTGCTTTTAGTGGGCTTGTCACTGTGGCCCATAGCTCTCAAAATGCAAGGTAATGATGGGACAGATGGCCCAGGAGGACCTTCATCTTCCCCTGATGGCACCTGAGCTAGAGAGTTTTACAGCATCAGCTGTTCGTGCATCTCCACATAGTTCTGCAGCCAGCTTCACTTCAGACATGCTCTGTGTAACACTCTGGAACTCTGTTACCAAGCATGAAGAACAGAAGTTCTACTTTCTAAACACTCAAAAACATCCTCACATAAAGGTAGCAGATGGGCTAGTGTGGATCACAGGCACTGAAAGCCTCCCCCAAACCTCCATCCTCTGAATGTTGCACCATTTTGGTTGGTTTGTTTTTTGTTTGTTTTTTTTTTTCCCATAAACCTAGAATCAATCTCCTGTCTGCACCACACAGCTCTTCAGCTCCTTACAAACCCAGACAAGTCCCTGGGTGTCTCTGTTCTGCCACAGATGGATAAATGGCAGGTGCTTCCTATGAGAAGTTGTGAAATCATTTTTAATTTTTAAAAATGGTAATTTTTAATATTAAATGGATAAAAATATAATACTTTCCCAAGAAACAAATGAAATGTTTTATGACCAACCATCCTTCATCAGATAATACTGCTGAAATAAGGACTCCTTCCAGCTGGCATGTGTCCCATCTTTCATTTCCTCCAGGAAGTGAGAAGAGAGAAGGAAATGGCTGGGAACCTCCAGGAACATGCTGACATGGAAAATCCCATCACCTCTGTACTTCAGACATGCTGCAATCATACCTTCTAAAACACTGTTAAATAAGAGCTGGGGAGAATTATCCACAAGGCACAGAATTCTTTTAAACTTCTCCTATCTAGCCACGGAGGGGGACATTTTTCTCTTCTGTTTAATTTACCTGTTATTTCCTCCTTCTGGCATTTATTAATCATAATGGTTAACCATTCAGTCCAGCCTAGAAACAGATCTCATCACAAATCCTGTTCTCTGAGGTGGACTCAGAAAAGGTTCTGGCTGAACAAACTCACTTCTCCTGTCTTAACTCTGAAGGGCAGAGCCAAATGCTGGAGACAGATGTTTGCCATGAAATTCACACTACAGGTTTCCTGTTTGGAGCAGCCAGTAGTGCTAGGGACATTAGAATTTCCATTTGTACACAAGCTCTGTTTTGACAGAGCCCTTCATGATTCATCAACAATTTGGGTGCTTCTGGCTATGCAGTATTCATTGCACCCATCCCATTCCTGATAAACAGATTCAGGAGCTCTAATCACAGGGGTAGTATACTCAATAACCATTGCTCTTTAATTGTTTATGATCTTTATCTCTCTTTCCTCCAAGGGTTTTTTCCTGTGGGAGGACCAGTGTTTCTCTTTGAACTGACTTTTCCTTTCAACATTTATCATTCAGGACTGCTCAAGTGCTGTTTCAGTGCAGAAGCCACTTGCAAACTATTTGTAGCAGCTGCCTTTTTGGAAGTTTGTTCTCTGCAGTGCTTGATCCCTTGCTTAAACCACCTAACACTGTGTTTCTGTCTGTGTACAAGAACCCTGCACCACACAATATGCTTCTGAGGAGCTGGGGTGCATCTGACCTCCTGCCTCTGCTTGTTTCATGTTTGACCCTGGGGGAGTATTTCCAGCATGCTGCAGGACCCCTGTGAGCAGTGTGCTGTGAGTGCCTAAGGAGAGGTGAACCACAGCCAGTTGTTATGTTTGGGTCGAGGGCTGATACTGGCTCCAATGGGACTGTCTGCACCCCTAGGACTGGCCCTTCTGCCTGAGAGTTCTGCATAGAAAGCCTCGGACCACTTAGAACATGAACATGTGTCTGGGATCGAGGAACAAGTGAAAAATAGCATCAGGCAGAAAGGAAAGCTACAGATCGTTTCCACCAGCAGAGTGGTCGTGTCTCATGGCTTATGTGTGTTTTCTTGTACTATGGGAATAATTACTCAATGGCTGTCTCCATTTGTGTCTGATTATTAAAATCAATAATGCATACATTGGTCTGACAGTGATTTGCATGCACAGCTTTTCCTAACTGTTGGTAGCCAACAGAGCTGCTTGTGTCTGGAGAACTGCAAAACCCCACATTGCTCTCTAGACTGTTCCTGTCTGACATGCTCGGTGGCCCCTGGTTTTAATCTCCGCTGGTCCTCACTTGAGCAGTTCCTGGAGGAGAACCTTGCTGCACACCTGGGAGTCCCGGCCAGGCAGGATGCAGCCAGGCCAGCTTGGTCAATATTGACTTTGCCGCAGGCTTTGGTGCAGTGATGGTTATCTTGTTCACCAGCTAAGAGTTAGCCCGTTAGCACAAGTGTCTTTGAAGCCATTAAATACTCAAAATCGATGAAGTTCAAAAGAGGGGTCCTTTCAAATGAAGGCACTACGTTATCAGCCCATGCAGGTCACACAAAGACCTGCACTTTGGACTGCACACTGGGCTGTACTGGGTGACCAGTGTAAATGAGACTTTCACAGGGTGGTCTCTGTCCACCACACTTGCTTCCCTGTCTTCTCTCCCTTGCGTCCTGGGCACAGTAATTTGCAGGGTTTTTCTTCCCGATGTAGCTGTGCAGCCCTACTTTACCAGCTCTGGCATTAGACAGGATGAAAACTTTCCATCTGTAAATGTTTGCTTTATGGGAAGGAGTTTTTTGCACAGCATGAAACTTTCCATTGTATTCACAATTGGTTTCCAGCAAACTAAGTAAAGGTGAAAAATTCCTCCCTGACTGCACGGCAGTGGCACCCCAGGGCACAGCCAGCCTCTCTGGAGCCAGGCCCCAGGGGCAGGAGTGCCGCCAGAAAGGGGTGGCACAGCCTGACCTTGCAAGTCTACCCACAGAGACACGCTGCTCTGGGGAACAGGGTTATGTTGGCTCAGGCCATGCCAGCTGGAAACTCGGGAGAGAGCCCACTGATGGTCTCTCCTGCTGTGCACAATGTGCTAACTGCTTTCCCCAGAGGGCAGTGGAAAGCTCCCAGGTAGCAGCAGGATTTCCTCCCTTGTGCGCAAGCCAGCTGCTTTTCTGGTAACAGAGTGAGCTTTTATTTAGCACCCCTGCGTTGCCAGAGGGATGGGTGTGTATTTCCTAAGTAAATCCTGGTTCCTTGCAAGTCCCTTTTTTCTCCCATGCTATCCATCTACTAGAGCTCCCCAAATTTCCTGCAAGATCCACAGTATTCATGCAGCTGCTTGCTAAAAGGGCTCCGTGGTCAGTGCATGCATCCTCTGCATGCTGAACGAAAAGGGATTGATCTTTGAGGAGGGCAGTAACGAGCCTGCCCTTAGTGCAGGAAGAGTGTGAGCAGGGTGAGCTCCTGCATGGTGACAGTTCACAGACATGCAGTGCTCTGGGTTCACTTGGTGATGGGCCAAGGTGTGCAGATCTCACTGGCCTTCAGCTGCGCCTGGTGTGAACAGATGTGTTTAAACCAAGAGGAGGGACTGCAAAACTGGAAAATAAGGCCCATGGGCATGCTGCATTAAGAGCAGTTGATCTCACCTAAGAAGGGTGAGTGAGTTACTGTACTGGCTACAAAAGGTGCTGGGGCAGGGGGAAGGGAAGCAGTCTGGCTTGCTGCCCCGGAGGGAGATGGGCTGCCCTAAGATAGGGAGATCTTGTGGAGAGAGGAGCTTCTTTCCTTGGCTACAGTCCAGAAACTCCTGTGTTGGGTATGGGAAGCAAGAGAAGTGAGAGGAGAGTCTCTGAGATCATTCTCAGGGCAGCAGAAAAGTGATTGACTTTAATGAGAGGCTCCAAATAGAAAATGGAGATAAACCTCTGTGGGTGGTGTCTGCTCTAGGACTGACTCATGGGTGTCTCTGAAGATACACAGCCTCTAGCTCACTGCCCTTTCCTACTGCTAACAATCTTATGCTCCAATGAGAAAAGGCTCTGAAGAGAAAAGTTTGGGGAAGGTGAAGTGCTTGGGTGAAAAGAGATGGCAGGGAGCTATCAAAAGTTTTTCTGCAATGAACTGTATTTTGGGAGGTACATGCAGTGTCTGCTCCTCTGAGCCATCCTGCAAGGTAGTGGTGGCATGGTAAGTGTGACAGTTTTCATACTGCCCCATGCCAAATGAATGCTGATAGTTTTATATTGCTTCCCTGTGTTACAAACCAACCTTCACTTCATGTTAACAGCTTGGGGTAGGACTTAAATGCTCTAAATTAGAACAAAACACCAGTACCTGTCTTATCAGGAGGTCATTAGCAACCAGGACAGGTTTAACCACTGAGTGGATAAATCTGCAGCTGGATTAAAGCCTAATTGACTCTATGATGAATCACACTGTAATATTTCATTAAAAGCACTAGGTTTAAAACTAACCCAAAGTGGGGAGGTCCCCAGTGTCTGTTGTCACATTCGGGTCACTGATACACACTCCTATTTTAACTTGACTCTAGTGCTTTAAAGGAAAGTAGGGAAAAGAAATAATTTACCAATTTTGTCAAAGCACCATGAAGGTATTTCGCTCTAGCTTTTTTTTCCAACTAGAAAAGAAGCCACTGTGCCTTGCCCTCATAGCCTGCTGCAAGCCAGGGGCCGTTTCAGGATTGCATTTTACACTGCTGTCTGAAAGCTTGGCTGTGAGTGTGACTCGCTTGGAAAGACCAGGGTAGTGCCAGGCGAGTGGGCTCATGTGGTGACCTTAGTGCTGCAGCTGCTCTTGCCAGAGGCAGTTAATTTCCCTAAATGCCATTCCTCAAGGTATTTTTGAGGGGCTTGTTGCTAGGGTCCCTCTGGCTGCAAAGTCGTGACTGCAGCCACCGGATCAGAGGTTTCTCCACAGCGTCCAAAGCTGAGGGGTATGTCCTTGTTAAAGCTGTGAGAGAGAAATGTCACCCTAGACTTACCCTGTTTCCTGGGAAGGCAGATTGTTTTGCTGGGTTTTCCCATTAAATGCCTATCTCCTAATAAAATACTATAAGAAAAAAATTCATTGTTCCTGCCAAATTTTACAGGAAATTGAGAATAAATATTTTTACTTCAGCAAGCTTGCTTTTTAGCAGCCCAGGATTTTCCTGGGGGTGGGTAGACGCCTGCTTGGTCTATCCTTTAAGCCAGCCCTGGCAGAGCAGCTCACTGCAGGGGGCTGAGCACTGCTTGAGACCACACTGGAGCCAGGCTTGCTGCAGGGGACATAACTGACTGCTGTCACACTTGCCCATGTCACACACAGTCCCACCTTCTACAGCTTTTTCTCACAGCTGAGCTTAAATACAAGGAGAAGAGAATGAGTTTTGCCTCCAAATGTGAAATCAGCTTTGTGTAATACCAGTTTGGGGAAAAAAAAAACAAACAAGGAGTTCTAGCCCTGGTTCTGTTACTAGAGATGAGATGACAAACAGTACTGCTGTGGAAAGGAGCAAGAAGGGGTAAATGAGCCAACACAGAGCAGTAATCACAGTGTGACAGCAGCTGAAGAGCCTCTGTTCTGGAACGACTCTGAGAGCAAGGTCTCTGGTTGCTCAGGATATGGCCACTCTTCATCCATCCTGTTGTGAGGAGAGAAAGGAACAGCCATTAAAAGTGATGAACAGGCTTAATGGCAAATAGGAAGCCCATATAATAGAGCAGGAACAAAATGCAATTTTACTGCATCTACCAGAAAAGCAAATCTTTTTAATCCAGAGAGAAAAAAAGCGAAGGAAAAAGCAAGTAGTGCATAAGGAAGTAAATAAACCATTTGGTAATGGCTTTATTAAAGTAGGAAATTATGTTTTTTCCATGTGGATTATGAGTTTTTTTTCCACAGATGGCAGAGACTGATATGGGAGAGGTGACTGGTACCTGGGAGGGCACAGCAGCTTGCAGCCCACCATTCTCAGTGTGCCCCACATCCCTGGCCAGCCCAGCTGCTGAACAAAACCCATCCTTCTCACCTCTTGCACAGCAGGAAATGAAGGCCCTAAGTCCACAGGGGTCCATCCAGGTCCTTTACAAAGGTTGCAAACAGCTGTGGAAATGGCCAGGGTCTGGACCAGGGCACAGCAAAAGTTTGACAGCCACCCCCAATTCTGGGCTCTATTCTGGAGGAAATCCCAGGGACCTCCAAGGCCATGGGACTAACCGTCAGGGATCAAGCCCCTCTCCTCAAGCCATGCTGCTGCTCCACTGAATGCGTGGCTTGTGCCCTAACTCTGTCAAGCCCAGAAAGTCCATATCTAGCCTGTATGTGTTCCCAGTCCTTCCTCCCAAAACTTCTGGAAGTTACTTTGGCACCACAGGTCTGTCTTATGTAGTCAACCCACTTGAGCTATGATACAGGAACCTCTCAGCAGGTTTTGCTGCAGCCCCAAACCTTAGTCCTGTTAAATGTCCCACATCCATGAAGCCATCCTCCATTTTCACTTCCATAGCACAATGTTAGCTCCGTTGAAAAGGCAATACTTGTGGTGGGAGTGCTTTCAGTTTCAGTGATCTCTAGGCAGGAAGTGCTTATTTTTCTATATTTTTTAAGTGACCTATAAATTCACCCATGGAGATGGAATTCCCTGTTAAAACTGCAGCTTTTTTTTCCTGAAACCTTGTAGAAAAGGGTTTGTTTTCTGCTTAGCTTAGACAGTTAAAATTGTTCCTGTATGACCTGCAGGTTTTATCCTGCTGTGTTCTAGGGGACTTTTCAGAGGCTACAAAGTAGACTGGATCAACAGCCTTGTATCAACACCTGGGAGGTAATCAGAGCTACAAATGAAACTGTATTTCTGCTGTGCTTGACAGCAGTAAAACGCAAAGCAAAAGCAGAAAACAAAAGGGAAGAATATCAGAAAAAATGAAAAGTAAGGGATAGGAAGGCTCCTCCTCTGAGGGATTTGGAAATCCGGCTAACAGTTTCATCAGGAAGAAAAAGAAAATAAATACTGTTGACTATAGAGACCTGGTGGTTTTTGTTCCCTAACTTCACATCAAGGATGATTTAGACACTCTCCTAGAAGAGGGAAAACCCTTTGGCAAATATTAGTGAAACCCTGGATTTATGATATGCAGCTCTGCAAATCTTTTTCTGGCCAAGCTTTTCTTGTGATTAGCCCGTATGAATGAGAGTGGGAATACTGGGGAAAGTCGCCTGTGGAGCTTTTCATGTGGTTTCCATGGCTGGAAAATGTGGCTGCATTCTCTGCCTTCTTGTAAGTGGTCAGAACAGCTGTTTTATTTAAAGCATGGCTTGAAGTCTCAGGTACATTACAGGAAAAGAGCACATAAGGGAGAGACCAAGCCACGTGCAACATGCAGCCCTGGGAGGTTGCTTCTTTAGCTTGAAGGTCTTTGCATCGGGCTGGACAGAAATCTCGATGCTGGCAGCCCTTTCAGTGCTGCAGGTTCCCCAATGCTCGTACAAGGCTGTATGAATGTCATACAGGTGATGTGCACATGTGCTCCATAGGGACCTGAGCTGCTGCTTTTGTTTCCATAGGGTTGGTTTCACCGTCCGATGGGAACAGGCACTAATTTGGTTCCAAGGGGAAGAGTCCATTCCTACGGCTCCTTACTGTGGCACCGAAGTGCAAACCCCTGCTAAGACACCTGCTCAGTGCTTTGGAGCTCTAGTGCCCTCTACTCTCAGGCAGCAAATTAAATATATGAGAATGCACCGCTAAATGTTGAGGAGAGGGACATGCAACAGTATGTCAAGCCAGAAAACCCCTGAAGTCCTGGAAAATAAGGGCAGCATCCTCCAGAGAGCACAGGTGGTATTCCCTGAGCAGCTGTGAGGGACAGCCCAGGCACTCATCTCCCCTCTGCCCACACCCTACTCTGCCCATGCCCCCAGGAGCAGCAGGATGCTGGACAACTCCAAGCACCACCCCCAGGATGGCTCCTGGGGCACTACAGTGTAGTGCAGTGTTGGGCTGCAGGGCCACAGCATAGAACCATCCCAGTGCATTTGCGCTTCCAGTTGCTGATCTCAACGACCATGCTTTTTTTCCTGCTGGCTCTTGCTCCCCATGTTCATAGTTGGCCATCCCTGTGGGTAAACATGCCGAGTGCTGCAGTTCCACTGCTGATCAGTCCCACTGGTTGGGTTGGTGCTTGACCTTCCTCCCCTGACTCTGCCCCCTCTTCCTCCTATCAGCTGTGTTTGAGTCTGATCTGTCCTCAGAGTCCTCCCTGTAAATATGTAGGAAGGGAAAGGAGGCAGAAAGGTATTTTTTAGCCAACTCTCAGACATGAAGTCATCAGATTATTTGGCTACCTGAGTCCAACTTTCTTGAGCACCGGCAGTAGAGGACGCGGTCTTGACAGACTGGACTTGCTGTTTCTTAAGCAGAGCACAATGCCCCTTTGTGTCGGGTTCCTGGACCGGCCAGGTTAGGTTTTGTTTGACAAAGCCTCTTTAAATTTCTTTTTTTTTTTCCTCCATGGAGCTGTGAGGAAAAAGATTTCTTTCTTCTTTCACTCAAACCTTAGCCTTGACTTTGCAGAAAATAGGTCTGTGACCCTAGAACTAAGTTTCAGGTTTGCAAATAAGCTTGTAACCCAAGCAGTCTGGGTGTTTCATAACCAAATTTGTGGACAACAAAAATGCTATGATTTCAAACCTGGAGAAAATAATATGAGGCCAGGAAACCAGAAAATTATCATTTACTTAATTCAGCATCTCCTGCAAGCTCTGAGTAAAAAATTACTGTGTGCAGCTTCCTCGTGTGTCAAATGGCACAAATAAGTTGTGAGATGTCTCACAGGAGTGGCATAAACCTCTCCCATGTTTCCAGGGTGCCTGAGGTTCTCTCATAAAGAGGATGAGAGAAGTGAGGGGGATGGAGGGAGTTTCCTCTGAGAAGGGGAATCCACAATGAGAAACACATTCAGCCACTGCAAACAGCAAAAACACACGCGCTTTGATTCCAGGAGCCAGACCATGCGTGCCTCACATGTGCGGCTGCCCAGATTTATGGCCTGTTATCCTCTGAGGCAATTACTAGAGTTTGTTGTGGGGATCTGCATGAGCAATGCACAGGTTGCCCACATAGCCCGGCCTTCTGAGAAATGACACGGTGCTCACTCTGCCAGCACTCGCCATGTGCTGCGGCGGGGAGCAGCTGTGCTGGAAAACCACCACAGAGGAAATCACAAGTTAGTGAGTCACTGAGACTGCTGCCAGCCTGTCAGGAGTCTCTCCATAACTCAGCTTTCATACGCCTTTGCTTCAGCTCTGAAGCAGGCTCAGATGCCACCTTGAACAGCAGAATGGCTGCTAGCATGTGAGGAAAGAGCAGAAGCAGATGGATAGATGGATCTGGTTTTCACTCTACAGTCCCAAAGGGAGGCCCGCAGTGTGGAGGGCAGAAGTCACCCTGGCAGGCCTGAGCACTCCTTCCTGTGCAGCCTGTGATGTGCCCCCAGACACCCCATCAAAGCTCAGCAAAGATGTCATCCCAGGCCCCTAGGACCTGCCTGGGGAAGGTGCTGCTTGGGGCAGGGCCAGGAGCATACTGCTGCCAGGATACTTTTGGCCCAGCTGCAAGCATCAATATTGAGGACTTCCCAAAGCTGCTCATGGCTTTGGTCCAAGTGATTCAGGCTTTATCTGTGCTTTGGGAGACCACTTGCAGCTGCTCTGGCCAAGAACACACTCCTGTGCTGTGGGCTGGACTACATTTACATCACTCGTGCCTGTGAGAATCAGGAGGAAGCTGTTGATGTAAGGGTATTAAAGAGGCCTCAAGCAGCAGCTCTGTGGTGTGATATGCAGGCTCTCGTGCCTTACACCAGCTGGCAGTGGAAGAGTTTTTCTTTCCAAAGTAGGAACTGTGCTGCCTAGGGCAGAGGTGCCTCCTACAATCTGAGGAGGCTTCTGAAGATGAAGCTGGAGTACAAACCCTTGGAAGAAGGGGACAGTGTCATGCTGTGGGGCACATTTCTGGCAGGGGCAGTGCTGCTGTCTCTAAGTTCTCTCCCTGGGGCTGCCTCTAGCCACTCCTGCACCCCAGAGGCAGCTTCAGCTCATCCCACCAGCCCACAGCTTTAAACGCCTCTCCTTCTTAATCCCTAACAAGTGAGGAGCGGGATGCAGAGCAAACTGGTTCCAAATGCTTGTGTTGGGGGTGCTGTGCTGGCTCTTGCTACCCTTAAAGCCAGTGGCAAAATCCATAGGACTATAGGAGGCAGAGGTGCAAAGATGCCCCTGGCTGAGTATCCAATGTTGTTTTCCTTGGAAGTGAGAGGTCATCCTTGAGGAGCACTTTTGTCAGTGAGCAAGACCAGGTGTTTTCAACATCAAACCTGACAGGAAAATGAGAAGTGTTTTCTATAGAAATATAGTTGGATAAAGCCTACATTTGGGATTTGATGCTTTTACTGCTTTTTTTTTGCTTTTTTTTTCTCTTTTTTTTTTCAGAAACTGAGCAATGATTGTTATTTTGGGACTAGGAGCTTTTCAAGCAATGAAACTATTTTCTTAAAATCTCAATTTTAAAGGAATCCATTCTGTCCTGGGTTTTTGGATGAGTAATCCCACATCTTTCAGCCATGTCTGTGCAGCACATGTTCCCCACAGCAGCAAGTGAAGGGATGGAGGAATTGCTGTTCCTGCTGCCCAAGGGACAAGGAGGGATCCAGTGCTTCCTCCCAGCCTTTCCCAGTTTTAGACTCACTTGTGCTCACTGGTGTGTGTTAAGGGCACCATCAGTGGAGGATCCCCTCTGTGCTCTGGCTCTCAGCTGGTGACAGCCACAGAAAGATCACAGTGCCTGGGAGAGGTGCTGAGGAGACACTTGACAGCAGGGTGAATTCTTAGCTTGGAGTAATGCTGCCTTGTGTTTCTGTGCTTTGATCAACCGTGCTTTAAATTGACACTTGGACTTAACTTGCTTTAACCTCATGTGCAAACTAGCTCAAAATAGACAGGCCTCCCTTGGACTGCTCAAGGAGGCCTCCAGATGAGCTCTGGTGAGCCTTGATGAGGCAAAATCCATATTTTCTACCTACTCTGTCCTTTTGTAGGAAGCATCCACCAGCAGGACCAAGACTACAGCAGTATATCAGTGCTGGTTCATTCACCCTCACAGCCAAGGACATTCTCTTCAGCTGTCCAAAAGCCCAATTTGTGACCTTCAGGTTTTAAAAATTTGGTTTTATCTTTGACAGGCCAGTGAGCAAACTTCCCAGACAGCCTCAAAAATGCTGGTGAAATAACAGAAGGTCCCTTTTCTCAGCAGTGGCACCAGTAACACTGGTTGTCCTTATGAGTTGGTCATTGGTCCAGTGGAAAGGCAGTATGGCCAAGCTCATGGTGGCTGGGGCTGTTTCGGAATTAGGATCACATTCAGTGGATAATTTTGGATGAAAAAAAGATAGAGAATAAACATTAAAAAAGAATATAACACATACTTTGAACTGAGAAAGTTCTGTGTATTGTGTTGATCTGCTGTCCCACTGTGAAATGTTGATTTTACTATTTTTGAATTAATATATAAGCTTAGGATTTAAAAAAATAAACCAATCAAAAATACCATGAGTGAAACACATGAAAAGGAAACAAAATCCTTTCTCTTAGATTGAGTTAAATGTTCTGTTTGATCAGGTTTGATTGAGGCTTCCTTATTTTAGTTTTGTTCTATTTGCTGCCTTGTTTTGGAAAGGGCACTGGGGAGAACCCCACCTTTATCTAGATCCAAAGAAAAGCTTTCCAAGCTAAATAAAGACCATTTTCCATCTGTCTCTGCTCTGACCTTCTGTAAAGGCCTTTTCCATGGCTGGCACCTTGCAGAGGGTGTCTGCACTCCCCAGCTGACGCAGGGCTGTAGGGCCCTCCCAGCTGTAGCCAACTTCTTCGGGCACGTGGCTGGGACAGACAGCCCAAACAGGGACCAGGCTGCCAGGTGTCATCCCTCTGAAAGCCTCACTACAGCCCACACTGACCCTGGAAAAACCTCCCAGCTGATACAGCTCTATGTAGGTGCAGTTATTGTCTGCTTTGCTCATCTTCTGTGTTAGCTGCCTGCTATTGGATTCGGCTCATGCCATTGTCCAGATGGCCCCACAGACCTGGGCTCCCTCTCTGATCAGAGGCTGCTCCTGTCATTCAGCAAGCACTACTCTCTGCTCAGGGGTGGCTGCATCTCCATGGAGGTGACGGCTGCAAACACACCCAGGGAGAGGCAGGCCTGTTCCCTGTGTGGCTAGCATGAAGACTGGGTGTCCTGGCACCCTGAAGCTGCCTCCTGCATGGCGGCAGTCAGCAGTACAGGTGATGCTGCTTAAGCACGTGGCTTCTTGGTGTGAGTTAGTCTTGATCTTCTTACTGAATGCTTACACAGATGTCCTCTGGGTTTTGTGAACATGTGTCTTCAATTAATTTTCATCAGCAGGGCTAAGGTAAAAGACTTTTCCAGTTGGAAAATGAGATGCCTGGTATACTCCAAGCAGCAGATTGTCAGGACTGGTCTGCTCTCATTCAAACTGCTATTGGCAAATTTTCCAACAGGCAAAGAGACAGCCATGTCTGGTGAGAAGCTGTTTGCATACAGCACCTGAAGGGCAGAAAAGTTTGGATAATATGGATCCTGCAGGAGAATGACTCTCCCCTAGCATCATCTCCTGGAAACTGGCTCCACACAAATGTTTGGAAAGAAGAATGTCTCTCCAGAAGCCCTACATGGATGCAGACACCTGCAGCTCTTTAGTCTACAGTTACCACCCACAGAGGACTTGCTGGCAGAAAGAAGTTGCATTGGGTGTTGGTGCCCTCGACATCACAGCAGCCTCTTCTGTCCCCTGAAGCTGCATTGACAAAAAGAAGGAATCTATTGTGTTTTCAGACATGTAGACTTTAAGATGCTGAATCCTAAAATATGCCTGGGAGACATATGAAGATCGATGCCTTACAGCTTGAGTCCATCACTGCCAGTCATGCAAGTGGGGTCTGTGTGGGGTAGATTTCCCCACCTCCACATTTTGTGGGGCTTCTTTCTCCTTCTGAAGCATCTGAGATGGGCTTTCAGGGGTGGCTGTGCAAGCAGCAGGTAAAACCCATAGCTCAGGAAGGAGCAGGTCTGGTAAACAAGACTGGACTATTTTCACTGCAGTCTCCTCTGAGTATGACTGCTTCTCACACAAACAAAATCAGGTCCAGGAGATAGTCCCTGTCCTGTTTCCCTGTCTTGCTATGGAAAGGCTGGAATGTGTTGGTGGGGCTGTGAGGTTGGAGAAACTTACAATCCCAAACACCATGGTACCACTTAAATTTTTATTAGACCTGCCAAATTCTGGATGGATTTTTGTGATATGTCCTGCTCCTAGGCCATCTTCACAATTATGTAATTTTCTTTCAAGATAAAAAGCAATTCAAGCCTTGAGAGACTGATTGAAATGACAAGTCCTCAAAGGCAAAGGACCAATGAAGACCTGGTGAAAATGTAAGTGGCTGAAATCTCAATCTCTGTCCAACATACCAATAGACTCTGTTAGCACTGAGTCCATGACAAATGATCCCTTCTTGTTCCCAGCATACTTTCTACTGTTGAAAATCACCAGGAGCAGTGTGAGCAGGTCAGCTTTGTATGCCTGCTAGCCCTCTTGGCTGTCATTGCTCTGATTTCTAATGGTTGTTTCCTACCTTCTGGATTCCCTGCAGCAGAGAAAGAGGAGAGTACCCAAATAAGGCACTAAAATGATTAAGCAAGCCAAGGCTGCAGCCTATTAATCAGTCTCCTTCAGCTGAAGGAGGCTAGTTGTGTAGAAATCAAACCACCATCCGTGATTTGAGGTCTAGCTTCATCCTGCAAACATCAAATATGTATTTTGCTTGCCTTCTCATAGCCAAAGGATGGAATTCTCACTCAGAGTGGCTTGTTTGCCTTTGAACAGATGGTGTAAAGGGTTGCTCCTGTGAGCTGGTGAAGCAGGCACACAACAGCCCAGCTTTCCTAAGCAGAGCCCCCCACCCAGCAAAGCCAGTGCAGTGTGGAGATCAAAGCCAAGTCTTCTCCTTCATGACTCTCCTGTTAGAATTTTTTTCCTCTCTTCTACATTTTTTTTCCATAATCAGAGTCTTGACTCCTTTTTCTTCTGTATTCAGGCTTGAGATCAAACAGGCCAGACATCTGCTTCGCTATTTTTAAAATAATTTTAATGATTTAATAATTTCTAGGGGAGAAGGAGAAGAGGGAAACGAAAATAATGACAAAGCCAAAAAAAATGACACCATTTTAAAAATTCAGGCACAGTCAGGAGTGCCTGTTCTTCCCTCCTCTTCTTTTTTTTAATCTTGAGGAAATCATCATGATTGTAGCTGATGTATGCTGGCAAAACATTTAAGTAGATGTGTGCCTGAAAGCATGACTCACATCTATTTTCTTCTTCTTTTAGGAAATATGTTATACCGATTAAGGCTTTTTAAACACGAAAATGCAAAAAGAACCTGTTGCAAACACCTCATCCCTGTGAAGCAGGTAGAGCTTGTGTGCTGGACGGGCAGAGGTGGAGAGCTCCAGCAGCTTTCCCAGTGGGACAGAGTCAATAGGGAGTGACAATAAAACAAATCAGTCTCCTCTTCAAAGCTGAACTATGTTTTTCATTAAAAAACATTAATATCTCTCAACAGAATCTTATCTAGGGATGCCTAGATAAGATGCTGCTGCCACCACACAGGATACTCAGCAGAACTGTGGTTTCATGCCAGGTTCAACCTCCGCTCTTTGGGAAGATCTGACCCAGATATTTTAAGTCCTCATGGTTTTAATGAGTCATGGGCTTGGGGTTGCAGAAGGAGGAGCATGGCGAGGAGTTGTGGGGGCCAGCCCCCATGCAGGGGAAGGAAGCAGTGCTGCTGGCTTTATTCACACACCAGCTCTGGGCCACAGAGGATTCTCAGCTCACCACAAGGTCTCATTTTTCACTCAGTTTGACACCAGTCACACTCCAAAAGCTACAGACATCTTTGGTTGTGTATTAGCACCAGGCCAAAAGATTATGTGCAAACTCACCCACGCTGCTTATTTTTGGAGGGAAGGCAGTCAGCCTGCCAGCTGTCTCTGGGAAGAGGTCTTTTTGCAAAGAATGATGGATGATGAAAATTTAGGATACCAATCTGGTTCTCCTTTTAAAATTTAAATACACACCAAAAGTTTTCTGCTTATGGAGAGATCATTTGAATGTACACTCTATGTGCCATCATTTTGCTTGTCTTTTTTTTTGAGCAAATGTTAAAAAAATGGAAGCAGAAAAGTTAAGATAAACCCAGCATCTAAATGTAGTGTATAATCTTCCCCTTATCTGCATGCCATTTCCCAAAACAAATGCATTCATGTACTTTATGTTTTACGGTTATGAGTTGCCCTGAGGATAATCAAATCAAAATCAAATACACCTATGGAAGATAAGGTCACTGATACTGTTTCCCACCCATTCCCACTCTGGTTCCGAGTTTCACTGCAGCTGCATTTATTACCCTCCCTGAGTTTCACTGCTGTTCCTTTAAAGATTGCTTTTCCATATGGATGGATTAGGTATAGGTCTTTTTAAGCTGTATACTCTGCAGAATAAGACTGACAAAACTGGCAGGTGTAGAGGTGAGATCCTGAGTGAGAAACAGAGGGGAGCAGTGGATCACAGTCTCCCAAAGGGAAGGGAATTCCTCAAAGCACAGTCTTTTGAAGTGTCCCTCGCTTGCCCCTTAATCAAGTGATCATATCGGCTACCTCGTTCCTTTCAATGGGGGAAAGTTTGCAGACAAATTCCTGCCAGCGGGACGTTGGAGCTCTCGTGGGTGGTGGGATAAAGATACCTGTCACCTCCCCCAGCCTCGCTGGTGGCTCACGCCAGGAGCGTGGCTGGGGACCCTGTGCTGGCTGCAGGGCCGGTCATTTCCAAATTCCCGTCAGAAAGTGAAATAAGACCCAGCTCTCCAATGGCTCAGCAGCCCACTGACCATGGCAAACAACTGTGTAAGTGGTCCCATATGCTGTAGGTACATTAGAGGGACATAAATTGTGTTTTGTGCTCACAGTGGTGGCATCTTGCCCCTGCTGCAGAATTGCCTTTTATTGATTGGAGGGGCAGCAACTCTTCCCAAAAGATGTGCTAGTGGCACTGCAGCTCTGAAAACTGGATCCTCCCCAGCTGGCTAGCCAGGAGAAACATTTGAAGCGATGGACCCACCAGTGTTTTGGGTGGTGAACACTGTGACACGGGGTACCTGTGGGCAGTAGCCCTCTCCTCCAGTCTTTGTCCCTCTACCACTCCCCCATCACCAAAGGAAGATTTTATGGGCAAGAATAAACAAAGAGCCTGTTCATATGAGGGAAATTTTGGGGGTAGAAAGGACTGAAAGGCTCAAGATACGGCAAGGCTTAATGCCGTAAATCTGATTAATTTACCTTGTGACAATCGTAACAAAAAGTGAAGGCTGGGAGCTGGGGCTGAGGGCTGACCTTTTGCTCGCACTGAAAGGCAGCACAATAGGGGCTGGGGCTGGGCAGGGGAATGACCCTGCCTGCTACCTGCTGTTTTTGACAATGCCATCAGACACAGCTCTTGGGGTGATGAAAAACACCTTCCCGCCAAAGGCCCCTTCTCCCCCCTGCCCTGGACGGGCCAGCTCGGGGGGATTTGATGTAGGCAGAGCCAGCTGTGCAGGGCGCGTAAGTGGGCATCACTCACCAACATTAATATCCACTAGGAAAAAGTGCCCTGGGGACTTCAAGATCAGACCCTGCGTGGCCAACTGTGTGGCTGATGGATACACAGGAATTATGGGGGGACTCTGGGCTGAGCTGCCCAGCAGACAGGGAAAGGCTTTTGAAGGCCCTGCAGCATGGCACAGAGCCAAAAGTCCAGCCCTTGGGGTAGGATAGCCCTATGTGCATGAATTTGCTGCACCAGGGAGTCCTGGCCATATCTGAAGGCAGCAGCTGTGGGAAAGGGTTTTTCTGTGCATCCCCTGGAGAGCATTTTCTTGTGTGCCCTCGTACTGCCTCATGAGCACAGGATTTATTCCTCTCTTGTCCCTTGATAACTATGCCCAAAAGCACACAAGGAGGGCATGTATACTGCAGGGAACATCTGTCCCAGAGGCATCACAGAGCTGGAAGTGAGCTTAAATTTGACTCAGCAGAAATGTTATTATCTGAGGAATTAATTCTGTGTTCAATACTTGTTCTCCAGACTCATCCTTCTCTCCTGCATCTGCTTTGCCCTGAACAGCAGCAGTTCCCACCAGGTATAATTTCTTGCTTGATTCAAAAGGAACAAGTGCACCCACAGCAGCACCCAGCATCATCCCAGCCCTGCTCTCTCTCAGGAGGAGACAGGGTGTTTTCATACCCCATCAAGCTCTCTTCTCTCCACTGTGACAGTTTGGCTCAAGTTCTTTTCCTAGAGGCTCCATCACAAGGGAAGTCTGAGGGATTTCACAGTTTATTTCAGTTTTATCAGCTTAAAAAGAAAAAACCCAAAAATTTTAAAAGCAGGTGAAAAATAACTCCAAGTCTTAGTTGAACAGGTCAGGCAGAACCTGTGGTCTGCCTTTAAATGCATTGGCTCATTATATTAATTAAAAATAGTTAATAAAAGTGTTTTAACTGTAACATCTGCTAGAGTTTTTGGTCGTGGAGGCTTAATTGCAGACTAGAGTATCAAACTTTCAGAAGGTTTGGGGACAGAGATTGATTGGGGTCACCAGGTTATTCAGAATAATATCCCAACCCTTACCTCTCAAATGCAGTGTCCAATTGATTTTCTCTGGACCATTACACACCACACAGGGCCACAGAGCCCAGAAGGGGAGTGGCAGAACATCACACTCCTCAAAATCCTCCTGCTGCAAACACTGCGGTCCTTTGCAGGTTCTTTGGGAGGCGCAGCTTTTCTCCATAAGGACTGAAGAACAGGTGAGGAAACCACCATGGAAAAGGCTCAGCCATTTTCCAAGCTCAGCCTGTATCCTAAAAGGCGTTGCTACCCCCAGGACTGCATTTGAGCAGCACCCAGACACGTGACGTGGGCCTGGCTGATGAAAAGCACCAAGTGCTGTTCAGCATTTCCATAAAAATTACTGGATTCCACTTATTTCAGTGCTTCAACCATCAAAACTGGGAACAGCTTCAGTCTGTGAACAGAGCTGGCAGAGATGGGGATGTGTATAATGCAGTTTCCTTAACAGGAAAATACTTTCAGGTTAAAGAGAGCTCTTCACACCTAAGCTGTGGCTTGTTATCTACCAAGTCCCAGGCAGCTTGGATTTGCCAATCAAATCGTTTTTAATCAAATGCCAACAGCATCCCTGGTTGCCCCCTCCCATGCAGCCTGGGGCTTTGCTGCCTTGGGGAAAGCTGGCTTTGACATTCCAGCCAGCCCCATCTCCTCATTGCTGAAGCTCAGACTTCCTATGGGGGTTTCCTGGCATCCTCATTTGGTTGATGAATCATTCTCCTTTTCTCTGGTCTCCAGGTGGGAGTGGGCTGGGGTGCAGCCTCCCCAGGGGCAGGTTTGTGCAGCCCTGGGTTAAGCCCAAGCCAGGAGGGGTGGTGGCCACAGGGGACCCACTCACTTGGAGCCCTCCCAGCACATTTTGTTCGGCAGCCCCTAATCTGTCACTCTGATTTTTTCAGCCTTCTCTTCTGTTTCACAGTTTCATGTGTTGGGTTCTTTCTCACGCTCTGGTCTGTAAACACAGCCAATGTTATTGTATAGTTTCAAAGTAGTTTACATTCCTGTTCTTAGAGATATGGACAGCTGATGGACAGTTGTCTTGACCAATGAGATGGGGAGAGGTGTCAACCTTCTCCCCCAATCCCTAGCCTTTGTAGATATACTATATATGGAGTCAAACTTTCAAATAAAAAGTATTTTAGTTCATGCCTTCTGATCAAAGTGTGAGTGTGTGTTTGTGTGTGTGTGATGAACTGCGTCACTAATCCTTCCTGGTGTGCTTCTCACATTTATGGTCTTCCACCTACTTCACATTTGGGGAAGGCAGCTTGCCCTGGCGTCTCCATTGATTTACCAGCTCCAGAGTCTGGCTTGTTGCCCTGGGTAATTGGCAGCAGTGACATATTTGGGCTGAATTTTATTGTATGCATTCGGAAAAGTCAGCAAACAGAGTTGAGTGCCATGTCAAGTATTGCCTTTGACTTTCTATTGCAGCCATTTGGGATCTGTTTTGTCCATGCCCTGAGAAAGCCTCTGTTCTGGTTGAAGCTTTGTCTGAGATGCTGAAGGTTAGTCTGAGGAGAGCTGTCTGAGAGGCCCCACTAATCCCTTTTTACTTTTTTGAACAAGAAAGTCAAGTGTTTTTTATAATAATAATAATTTGAGCTAATAAGTAACATGCTGGCTGGAGCTGCAGCTGCCTGGGGTGGAGCAGATTTGTTTTCTTCATTAATTAGAAAGCCTTAGCTAATGTCACACGTCTTCATTTGGAGATTTTCTGGCGAGGTCCTGATTCTCACTGCTAAATCAGCACTGGCTAAGAGTCCAGGCACCAACATTGGCTTCCACCACATCAGAACTTACCCCCCTCTCTCAATTTAGACCATTCAAACACTGCTCTGCCCTGTGTGCTGAGTATTTTTAGGAGGACGCCAGGCTCTGGTGTGGCCTCAAGGCAGGACTCCCACCCATGAACAAGGGGTGCTTTGGGAGGGTGGGTTCCTCTTTCTGTGGGTAGAAATGTTTATTTTATTATTCCTTTAATTCCTCCATGCTGTGTTCCTGCCTCATCAAAAGGCATTAGCAAAGTAAATCTTCATCAGCGAGGGAGGTCTCGCTTCCTTTCAGGGATAACAATTCTGTAAGTCTGTGGGAAGATTAAAAGTGTAGTACTAAGTAAAAAGTCATACAGCTGGGGAAGGCAAATGCCCGTAACTGTGTTCATTAACAATATTGTATATCATCTAAATGAAAGGAAGTTTAAAGGCTTTATGATTTCCTTCTCACCGATACATGCTGTTCAGTGCCAGCTCAGACAATGAAGACAGACTAACCTGTTTTACCTCTGCCCTGCTTTGATGGTTGTTTTGCAAACACTTTAGGAAACTGTTCAAATTACCATAAAACTGATTTTCAATGGAAGCTGAAGGTAAAACAAAATATTTTCTATTGAGTGGTTTTTACAATAAGATTAACTCCATGAGACCTCAGCCTTGGCCCTAGCTGGCCTTGACAATGTCTCCCTTTTAAGAAGGTGATGCAGCTATGTATAATTAGCCATGGCGAGTTAATAACTCATCTGTTAATGTCGAGGCCCACAAATGGAAGGTTTCTATGTACAAGGAACTGAGGTTAGACCAACAAGGATAAAATCATGTCTATTTTAGTGAATTCTGTTTCCATTGTTGCTGCATTTTATTTGGGCAGTCAGATGGATAGCCAGACTTTGGAGCAGCTTTTGGGAGGGTTGTACTTCCCTGCTGTGCAGTACCTGGGCTCCCTCTGCCAGCCTCTGGGCTATAACATCATGGCAGAAAAGGGTATGACCAATGTTCTGCACCCTTTTAAGCTTGACTGTTTAAAGCCCTGGTGGTGACAACTTGGTTAAATAACACATTTTTGCTTTCTATATACCCTGAAATAATGGGAATGAGCAGAGCAGAGGTCTCTGGTTTTGAGACCAGGTATTGCACCTTGTTGCCTGTGGGTCCACACCCTCCACTGCTCCACAGAAGAAATGGCACCTCCACCTGAGTTCCCATGGCTCTAGGAGAGAGACGTGCAGGGTCAGAAGCTGGACTGATGAACACAGCCCTTCACACACGCCTCTGAGGAGATCCCTGGCAGTAACTTACTGCCTTTTGAATCAAATATAAACCCAAGGTCCCAGTGTTAGTGCATCTTGGCCCTTGGGTGGTGATGATATTTAATTTTTAGATACCTCTAGAGCTTTGAGGCATTCAGCACAGGATGGCTGAGCTTCAACAGGCTGTCAAGATTGGGAAGCTCACCTCATTCACGATGAAAACCAGCACATAAGCCAGTCAATGCTGTCAGAAACAATCCCAACCAGTGCTAGTAGCAGTTCTAGCTAGCAGTGAGAATGGGCAAGGACTCTTGTCTTGCTAAAGACCATGATACTTATTTGCATGACAATCACTAAGTAGCAGATATGGGGGTTTTCCCATTTTAACAATGTACATGGAGAATTGCCCCAAACTGACCCCTTCCCTGAAACTTTCTGCTTTTACATTCTGTTAAAAAATTCCAGCCTGGCTTTAATCATGGGAAAGAATTTTCTCCTTAAACTTGTTTTGGTCAGAAGGAAAAACAAATCTTTGTTTGCATGACTAGGTCTCAGTCATGAAAAAATGACCCTAAAAAATGCTGCTACAAGTTTCCTCTGACTGTAGAGACTCAACCCAGGACATGTCATTCGAGAAGATGTATGCCTGAGCAGAGTGGGGACTGGAGAGATTTGAAGAAGAAACCTTGGAAGCTCCTTGTTTCTTACTGTTATGTTTCGCACAGAGCACTCGAACCAAACAAGATGCTGGTGGCTGGGACCGTGTCATGTAAACAGAGTGTGAGAGCCTGAGATTGCAACACTGCCCACGGGGAGCTCTGGGAGAGGAGACAAACATTTTTCCAGGCCACGAAGACCTGGATGGGTTGGAATGACTCCTTCCCCAGTGCCTTGATGGGAGCCCAGGCTGTTCAGGACAGGCAGTTTTGGTTCCCCTGTGGGGACTGAGCCATGTCTTTTCCTACATCCCCAATGTCCATTCTGTCCGTGAGTCACGCAGGCACTTATCGAGGTTTTGGATGATTCATCAGTATTCTCCAGACCTTTAGGGCTTGTAAAGACAGACAGAAAATCTTGTAGAAATGTTTTTTCCTGTCTGAATCTCAGCCAGGCCTGTTTTGAGGACTACCTGGAAATAGCTGGAAGACAGGCTTGGGAGAAAAAATTCCCACAGTTTGAGCCCTGATCAGGGACTGGAAGCTGGACAAAGATTAAACCAAATTTTCTCAAGTCTTAGAAAGTCCTGGGGTATGTAAGAGCAAGGATATAAATCATTTCCCTTGCTGCTCTAGCCTGGGCTTTCTGAAGGACATGAGTGACGGATGAACTTGGCTCCTTATCTTGCTGAGACATGGGATCCAAGCTCCATGTGGCTCCTCTGGAAATCTCCCCACATTCCTGGACAGAAGGGGGGCTTTTAAGTGGTGATTCCTGTCTTTTTCCCTCTGGAAACAAGATTGATTTCTTCATGTAATTGTGTTTGTCCTGTCCTGGCTTCAGGCTTTCCAACACTTAGTTCATCTTCTCATTTGCTGCACAGCAAGTGCCAAGCAAGATCCTCTCTCTGGGAAGAATGGAAAAGTTAGCCTTTTTGTCCAATAAAACCAGAGTAGCTTTCAGACTTGGTCCCAAATGCCCTGCCTATAGTCCGACAACAAAAGTTAAACCTTGTTATAAATGCAATAAGCCTATGGATGTTGGTAGTTGTTGCTGGCTTTCATGCTGGAAAATATCACTGATGGACAAAAGCCTTGGAGGTTTCAGGCATTTGGCTCTGGTAGGGTACCAAGCATGCAAAATCATTTCTTGCATGAAGTCCAACCTAAGCAAACTAAATTGCAGCTTCCATGATTAATACTTGAAGCTACAGATAAAAAGGCAAAAATCAGCAGTTCAGACTGAAGCGGTATCTGAATTTGAAAGGCACTCACCATTCGGCCTTCAAGAGCACTTCTGAAGCTGCCTGTAGAGAAAATAATTAAAGAGATGAAAGATACAGTGACTGATAGTAATAAATCACATGCGGCTGTCTTTGTTCTCTCAGCAAATATAAATCACTTTTGCCTTTAAAATACAGGAACAAGCATTCTTCCCAGATTGCTTTGAATTTATTAGACAAGGTCATTAGAAATGTATTAGGGCAAAATCTGAATTTATTAACTGAGTGACTTAATAGCTTAATTGTTCAGTTAGAGAGGGTTGTGCACTCTGACTAGTTTTCAGGCAAGAAGGAAGAGAGCCAGGAATGCAGGTTCCTAGGCAAGAGGTGCCACTGTCCCCAGAGGCAGACTGCTGGAATCACGGGCAGTGCGGTGGCACAGGGCATCTGAGACAGCTTCTAACCAACAGCAGGCAGGCATGCCCCTGGGAATTGTCTTAAAGTTGCCCAGGGTATCTTTTGGGAAGGAAACCTGCTGCAGGGACTGCAGCTGGGCTAGGTCAGAGCTTGGATTAGGCTTCTTTTTGTGTGTACTAACTTGGGATGCTGGGTGTCAGACAAGTTTAGCTCCATGTTGGTCCCCGCTGGGGCCACCTAGCAGCAGGCACAGCTCTGCCACATGGAACTGTCTTCTGCCAACCAGGGGGTGTGAATTCAGCTGGATTTTTGTGTGTGCATTCAGGAGGTTCTTCCATCCTTCATCTCTGAGACACTGAGGCTGAGACTGCTCTTCAAGGTGCTCTGCTCATTGTGCTGCCAGACGCACATTCCCACTTGCAGGACACAACACACTCCACAGCATTCCCTTCCCAGAAGGGACCATCTGCCCAGAGAGGCACTTCTGGACAGCCAACCCCAAAACTTATTTTAACATATGCTTCTCTTCCTCTGGTCAGGGTGAAGGAGGAGGCACACAGTGGATCTGAGTCACAGGCACCGATGGCATGTCTGAGGTTTTGGTTTCACAGACCACCAAAGAGCCACCACCACAGCTGGGTGAGCTCGTGGGGAGCTGCTGGGACAGGGTTTGTGGCACCCTCCAGGGTCTGTTCGAAGCAGCACAGAGCTCAATTCCTGGAAAAGCAGGAAGAGACACCAAATATCACCTTTATAATGGCTTTCAGCTCACTCAAAAGCTGCTACCATTTAAGCATCTGCAGCCTCCAAATGATAAAACTCATCACCCTCATCTTCTGCTCTCTCTTTTAGCTTAGTCAAACAAACCTTCACTATGTTCAGCAAGCAAAGCCTCTGTTGAACCTGTCAGCACCTTCCTCTGGGTCAGGATACGCACAAGTGAAGGCTTCCAGAGAGGACTGGTTCCTCCCAGGATGTTCAATTCTGTGAAACAATATAATTTCCTCGGTTTTTCTTCATTTCCAGGTAGAATTTGGGGTCTTCCCTTCTTCTTTACCTCCATGCTTGTTCTACCTGCTCAAGAAGATCCAAGTACCCCCAGAGTCAATGTAAGGCAGACTACAACTCTTGCTGAAATCAATGGGTATTTTGCTCTGTGGAAGGCTCCATGATTAGATCCACAAATTTTTCACTGTGGCAGGTTTTCTCTTTCTCCCTAACAGTGGGTAGCACCAGAGAAAGGAAGAAAGTAAGAGAAGAAAACATGAATTTGATGTCTGCAGTAACAAACTTTATTACAGCAACTTTATGGGGGAAAATGTCTCACAATCTTCACTGCATAACAATGTCCTGACAGACATTATGTCATTGCGTCTTAAAAGGTGTTTGAGTTGGAAAATCTTTTCAACAGTGTTTTAAGAGTCTGCTTAAATGATTAATAAGGTTTATTCATGTGATTTATTATCTCCAAGAAAAAAATTCAGTAAGTATGAAATATATTTGAAAGGGATGACAGTGTTTATTATTGTTACAGGTTTTATGTTGCTAGACATTATCTAAATAAATATGCTCACCTGTAAGAGGGAAATGTAGTATCTAGTCAAATTTTATACATCTGTATATATGTGCCCTGGCAATTTGTGTTAGAAGGAAGAAGCAGATGGGCAGAATATAATTTTGGACCTTGTGTCATGAAATAACATGGGAGTTCACCTGTTTTCCCTGCTCACTAGAGACACACCTATAAGTGATGTATATTTTGCTAACTCCATCCACTAATTGGTGGTGTTTATTATTGCACATCTGTGAATAGTTATCTAATGGACAATATCTAAATCTCCTCCCAGTGGGATTTGCTGAAGTTAAATTTGCTCCACAGGCACAAGGCGGGCCAACTGCTGGGGGTGAGAGCCGCACATGATTGATACCAAAATCAGCCATGTTTGGCTGTTTAAGCCTTCCAGCTGTTCATCTTTGAAATTCCTCTTCCCACGTGTAGCATCAACCTGAAGGCAAAGTTACAGTTTCAGCAAAACCTTTCTGAACCCGGGTCCTACTTTTTGTCTTAAAAATCCAAAGAAAGACTGAAGCTGCCTTTACTTCCAGTGGAAGTTTCTCTGATGGGGAAGTTTTCAGTGGCCAAATGGATTTGCTTAAACACAGCTTATTTTGTAGATCTCTGAATCACAGGAAAGTATTTTGGATAATTACAAATGAGGAGACTTAGGACCTTCTCCTACACTATGTGATGGCCCCTTATTCTCTTTTCTCGTTAACTCTGAATGTTACAAATCCCACAGACATTCCTGTGTTCCCTTCAAACACTGGCTGGTCCCTGCCACCAGCCCAAGGGGTTCTGCAGTGCCATGGCCCTCAATTGCCAGTGGCTAAGGAGTGCCCAGACAGGGCTAAAACACATTCTAAACCATAGGCTGACTTCAGAAATCTCAGACTTCCCAAGACTCTCTTTCTCCTGTGTGAACTAGGGATAAGAATTTCCCTGACCTGATAGCACTGAGATTAAGTGTCTAAGTGAGAAGTTCAATTTCCTCCCCATGATTACTTTATTCGTGCTCTCAGGGGACACCAGGATGACTCCTGCCTTCCTCACTCCTGCCCATCCTGGGCACCCTGAGAATAACTGCTTCTAGCCCTGCTGTCAGCTCAGAGCACATCACTGTTAAGCATCTCTGTGGCTTCTGCCTGTGTGCAGAGTTGAAAGAAAAGTTTCTGGATAAACAAAGCCTCTAAAAGAAGTTGGATTTCTTTATCTGGAAGTGTTCACTTCAAGAATTTTCAAGTACCATCCCTTGGGCACACTGAGCAGCCAGTTTCCTGTGTCCTTGGAGGGCTGTGGTCCTCTCCTGCGGCCTGTAACTCTTCTACCCCACACTGAGGGCCCTGCTCATATTGCCAATAGTGCAATTTTGGCACCTCCTGGCACTTCTAACCTTTATTAAAATAAGCCCAAATGGAAATTGCATTCTGCCTCCTCTGGGGTTTCCATGGAGCAGATCTAATTATCTTTCTTTAATAGCACTAATTGGTGGCCTCGTAGCCCTGGCCCTTCAGTCCACCCCTCTGCGCTCCCTTTATCCCATGCACTGCCCTGGCCTCTTAGGCTGGATGGGATTTAAACATGGTCTGATGGTTTGTGAAACCACTTTGACTTCTTGCCCTCAATTCGCTCGTGCTACCTGAGCTCCCCGACCTGTTGACAGAGGAGCTTTCCTTTGTCTTTGCAAATTGACACAGCTGCACACTTCGCAAATAGACTCAGATGTTGAGCTTTGGGCTGAATGGACCCTCCAGATTAGCACAGGGAGAATCAGCTTTAAAAACGCTAAGCTGGAGCCAACAGCAGGAGAATGGAGTGAAGCTCTTTATCAGGATTCACTGCCATAGAAAGGGGCTCCCCGCTCTTGCAGTGATATTTACTTCCCTTTGGGGACAACATTCCTGGAGCCAATAGCTCATCCTGACCCTGTAGCCGGAGTTAATTAGCCAACTGTATAATGGGGGGATTCACCCGGAGATTACACGAGGTGATCTCTCACCACACATGCTGTTTGCCGAGTGGTTTGGGGCTCTTGGCAAGCACAAAAGCACACAAGCAAGCAAGGAGAACATCGAGCATGGGGGGATTGCTGCCACAGAGATTGGCAGGGCTGCAGGCTGGGGCTGCATCCTGCTGGACCCCTGCTCTCCCAGGGTCCCACTGCCCCTTCCTCATGGAATGCGTGGACATAGGCATGTAAACCCTTGCAAGGCTCTTTTTGCAAATGGCTTGGAAAGTTGTCCATTGAGATTAACTTGCCAAAACTGGATCAAAACTGGTAAAACAGACAGGTGGGGGTCACTTCTGCCTTGCAGTAGAGCCAGGGTGGGAGCAGGGAGAAAGTGACTGTCCAGGGAAGCCATCTGCTGCCCTGCCTTGTCTGGAAACAAGGGGACGAGATCAACATTGGAGGCAATTAACACTGAACAACTTGTTGATGATTTTATAGCAGGTTAAAGAAAATGTCTCAAATAAAACTACAGGAGACCTTCTATAACTCTACATGGCTATAAATATGTATTAACTTAATTACCATCAGCAATTACAGCTCCGTTTGGGAATAGTTAAAGTGGGTGCACACAAAAAGGGATTATTATCCTTAGAAAATGAGTGTGAAGATAAAGGGGATTTAATTCACATTAGCTAATGAGCAGAGGCAGAGCTGCAGAAACAGCATCCCCCCTCTGCTTTACAGTGCTTGCAAAGGGGACCAGGAGCAGCCAGGCTGCACATCCCAAGGCAAGCCTGGTGAGTTTGTGCCTGGTGAGCTGAAGGGGTGACACTTCCAGGGCAGTGGAAGGGAAAAGCCTGGCACCAAGTGAGCTGCCTGCCCTCCACAGGGTCATACACCTACTGCAGTTACACTCTCGTGCTTGTTTACTTCATCCTCAGCCACTTCAGGGGTCTCAGGACCAGCACCTGTCACCCACCCCCTCTGCTCTTGGGTGTCCTTTCCCTCATTTCCTCCCTGGTTCTATGAGCATATGTTGCTTACAACGGCAGGAGCTGGTGAGACTTTTTCAGGACGGAAGGTCTGTATTTCACAGGCATCACATTTTCTCCAGAAATGCCTGAACTGACCCCAGGAAGGGATAGAAAATCATCCTTCCTTGGACTGAGCATGTGTTTCTCCTTTTCCTGGCTTGTTACAGTGGTTCCTGACCCTACCCCTTGAAGATAAATGCCTGATTTCCTGTTAAATGTGCCCTGAGTCCCTTTCCTGGGTTTAAGTCTTATTATAACATTCTCCACTAAATTGAATATTCTTCTATTTCTTCTTCCTATCATTATTTTTACAAGTTCAGCCACCTGATCATTTTTCTGAACAAAATTGGTTGAGCTCTGCAAGCTCCAGAAAGCTCAATTTTGCCTTCAAGTAATTTTTGTGACTCCTTTGACACTTGCCAACTTTTCAGCAGTGTAAGCACCAGAAGGTGATAAGCTCTTTTCTGTGACGGTGTCCCAGGACCTCCCTGGTGTTTAGTCACAGCAGTGTCACACTGCTGGAGCCAAATCCCCCTTTCTGAACCAGAAAGTGCCCTGAGCCTATCATCACTTGCTGGTCCCTCTCCCTGCCTCAGTTCATCTCCAGTGCAATTAACATTGTCTTAAACATTCATTCCTCACTCTCACTGGCATGTTTAAAAGTTGAATTCTCAATTAACGATTAACTCCTGTCTAAAAGCCAACAGTTAATCAAAAGCATCGGAGTATTTCACCTTCGACATGCGTCTCTGGTGAGCTGTTTCTCTGACTGACCAGGCCGGGGCTGTAGGGGTTGTGGGTGATGCACAGAGCATCTCCCGAGTGCTGCTCCTGGCTCTGCCCAGCTGCCTTTGACACACATGGCTCCTGCTCCACAACCCAGACCGGCACTTCAGACTCCCTCTGGGCTGGATTGCTGGGGTCTCCGGGGCACCCTGGGCTCATCCTGAAACTGCTCCTGCTCTTTGAAGATGCAAAGTGCCCTACTCACAATTCCAGCCTTTGAGACCCGGGAACAGAGCTGGGAACCTGGTGAGATAAAGCTGCTTTGTGATGCCAGTGCTTTTGTCATGCACCAAGGCTGCCAATACAATTGCAATGTCCCTTATCAAGGGCTTAGCCCAACCTCCGAGTTAGGGGCCAGAAGGCAGACAGGCTGCCTAGGACAGCTCAGGGAGGTGGGGGACATGGCTAACAGGCCATTCTGTAGCCCTGAAAAATGGAAAACTGGGCAAATTTCAAGAATGGGGAAAGGATGATGAATGGATGGTCTTGGACTATCTTGACTTCTAAACTTGGGCACAGGTAACACTTTCAGGCTGCTGCCTGAGCATAAATGCCGCTCTTCCTGGTTGCCAACCCAGGACCTGCCTTTTCCGAGGTCCCCATCCAGCCGATACTGAGCTGGGAGCACCAAGACCCGCTGAGACCAGTGCCTGTGAGTCATGGGCTGGAACACAGCACACTGGGGTGCCCCAGCGTGAGCAGGGATGTTGTTTCACTGCCTTACAAAACACATTTATCACTATGGAATATGACTTTTACACATGTCATGTGTCATCATGCTTCTCCTCCCTCATCCACACCTTCAACCCCGAGCTCAGTTCACCCGTGTTCAGCTGCCTGTAGTGTTAATTTTCCCTGCAAATGACAACCTCTCTCCAAGGCTCCTGCCCCTATCCTGGCTGAGAGATCTGTCTAAGGAGAAGCCTCGGTCTGAGCTCTGGAATGACATTTGGAGCAGTAGCAACGTTTGAACACAATGGTNAAAAAAAAAAAAAAAAGACCCTTCAGCTTGTTTTCTTTCCCCCACGCCCCCCTCCTGGAGAAGATATTGCCAAGGCTCACAGATGGGATCGTTTACAGTTTCCTTTTGAGCTGCCTTGGCCCTTTCAGGTTTTGTTTATTCGAGCCGAGCTGTCAAACAAGGGAGGGTGGGTTGGGGAAGGCCTCCCTTCCATATTCTGATTTGGATTGGGGTTGCTCAAATTCCCCATCTGACAGAAGATGATTGATGAGAACGATGCTGGCTGTAAACCTGGGAGGCTTTGGAGATCAGGCAGCTCTACTCTTTGCAGGGCCTTAAATCCCAGTTGTCGGAGCAATGTGGGGAATGGCATCCCAAGGTAATTACAAACCAACAACAGGAAAAGCCACTGGCAATGGCAGGCGCTCCAGCATTGCCATGGAATGGCTGGAGAGGCAGTTGGGGTTTTTTTGGTTTACTTTGCTTGTGAAAACACACACACATGGTCCTGGGCTGAGGTCAAAATATGCTAACAAAAAACAGGATGTAGGGAGGATGGGGAGAGACAAGACACAGCAAAAAAATTGCCTGGAATGTTTCTGGAAGAGCAGAGGAGCACCCTAGAGAGGAGGAAGTCATTGCTACATGCAAAATCTTTGGCAATTATCCTGGTGGCAATGGGATAAATACACCCTTAAGAGCATGAAACCAGCCGGGACAGTGCTGGTCCACCCTGATGGCCAGAGCTTCTCACAGCCTCCTCTCCTGCAAGCAGCTCCCGCTGCAGAGGTGCCAGCCTCAGTTTCTCCAAACCAAGCCTTGGAGGGAAAGGAGGGGAGATGGATGAGCAGATGAGATCCCTGTTTGACTCATGGGCCCAGGAGGCAAAGGTGGGAGGCATGGGATGCTATCACCTGTGAATCAGAATGGTGGCCCCCCCAAGTGCATGACTTGATCAGCAAAGCTCTTCAGGGGACATGTACAGGGAAGTTGAACTTTAATCTGGTCTGGCACATGTGCTAGCAATAGCTTTCAGCAAAAAGGATTCGTCAGCATCTTTTGTTATGCCTGATTCAGGCAGGTCAGTGCTGAACCTTGCACCTGAGGATGGGTACATGGGCTGCATGGGATGAGGGTGCCTGTGCCCACGCTGGTAGCTCCTACACTGGGCCCTGGGCCACAGTTTCTCCTTCCAAACAGGACAGTGGGTACGGACTGGCAGCAATTCTCATTGCTGCTGCTGAACAGACATGTTCTGGTGTTAGATTTGTCGGACTACAGGGTGTGTTACCTGGGTTAGGTGTCCAAGAGCTTTCTCCAAAGCTGTAAGCACCCAGAAGCCTTTGGAATGGAAATTTAACAAAGCCAAGAGAACTTAGCTGGAAACTCAGGGTGAAACAAAGCCCTAAACTAGATGCACTTAAGAGTAGCTGCTCCAGTTAGACTGGCTGACTCTGCAGGGCTGGGATAGGAAGGAGGGGATTTCCCCTCCCTTCCCCTGTGCTGCTGGTTTAAATCCAACCACAACTGAGCAGTAAATAAGAGTTACCAGCCGGCAGCTGCTGGGTGACCTGTGTGCAGTGAGTCACTGAGCTCTGGCCACACAGCCCAGCACACATCGGCAGCAGAGGACTGCTGGGCTGAAAAGTGCATTTTCTTTGGGAATGTATTTGGGTGAGTCCTCTCTGTGCACCAGTGCTGCAGAGGCATCCTGGGATGCAGTGATGTACACCAGCGCTGCAGACACATCCTAAAACCCAGCAGTCCCCACCAGTGCTGTGCCACCAGCGTAGCAGCATCCCTGTGTTGCAGCTCAGCCACTGGGATACATGGGGCCAGCAGCAGAACAGTGCCAGCGGGACAACGTAACTGGAACAGCCACAGTCAGAGGGGAGCCAGTGCCCTGTAACACTGCTGAGTGATCTGTCATCAGCAAAAGAGTCGAGAGTCGTGGTGCTGGGGCAGGTCAGGCTGAGCCTGTAGCAGCTTGGGCACATTCATAACTGCCTTGGTGGCACTGGGTTACTCATGTGGGGCAGGGTAAATGTCTGAATACGGGGAGGATGCTAAATATCTGAGAGTTCCCCAGTGTCTCATGGACCTGACAAACAGAGGGGGATTTGAGCAGATGTTGAAGGGCAGAGCAGACTTTCTCTAAAAACTTCCTTTCCTGGGTAGATAGGACAAAAAGGGGGTAAAGCCAAGCAAAAAACACATGGCTGCTTATTTACCACATATTCAGGAGAGCTGAGCCTTACACACCTCCCACTGTGATGGGGCTGCACAAATATATGAGGATACTCAGGTCCTGCCCCAGAGTTTCCAATATAAGATAAGGAATTTAGAAAAGCAAAACAAAACAAACTTGGAGGAGTAGCAGCTCTTCAATCTCTCTGTAGATCTCCATCTGGTAAAAGAAGTGCAGAGAGGGGCATGTTCTCTCCACATCAGCTGCACAGCAAGAGCGGCTTAGATGAACTCTCCTGGCTGGTAATAAAATGATTTTACATATGTAGGAAGCAGGATGTGCAAAGCCCAGGAGTCTGATCTTGTTTCTGAGATCAAACAGAGTCTTATTGTACAGGGGTGTGGAGCTGATGTAACTGTCTAGTGTGCCGGACACAATCGCCGTGGTTACGCAGCTGGACCGGAATAAAGCAAGTCTGTATCTGAACTCATTAATTTTTACAACCAACTGAACCACTCTGCCGTTTTCTTTTGCCTTTTTGGTGGCAGAGGACTGTCGTGCCTCAGCAGAGGGGCTCCCCAGCCATCGGCCCCTCGACTGCAATGTGGCAGGTCAGGGCTGGCATGGTGGGGAGCAGACAAATCCTGTGACCCCCTGCCGGCCCAGCCGTCCACTGGATCCCTGGGGATGCTCAGCCAGCTGCACGAGTCCATTTCTGAGACAGGCCAGGAGCTGCAGGGATTAGGGATGAAAATACAGGCTTAATGTGAGCAGAGCTGTTGCTCCGTCAGCTACAGGTTATGTCAATGTTTCCATTAGAAACCCCTGGTTGCAAGGTTTATAGCTTGGCTGTGAAACTGCCCTCCAGGCCGGGCTCTGGCAAGCCAGGGAAGCTCACATTTTTCTGCAGAAATATTTGATGCAGCTGCTCCCACACTCGCACACTCGCACGTCGCTTTTCATGGGCAGGCAAATCGAGGGGGCTTCTCCAGCAAGCTGTGTGGGCAGCAGGACTTGGCAAACTGCCCTGGAAGCCCAGAGAGACACCCTGAGCAGCCTTGCCTGCCTCGGGGAGAGTGCTGTGAACCCAGGCAGGCAGGGAGGGCAGGCAGGGCAGGGCAGGCAGGGCAGGGCTGCCGGGCCAGCACTCACACCGTGGGAGCCTGGCCTCACAGGTGATGTGGCAATGCAAACAACGAGGTGAATTTACCAAAAGACAAACCAGAGGAACAGCACCACAGCCAGGGCTGGTGAGCTGCAGCAGGGTGAGGGTGAGGTACTGGGACTCCTGGTTTCTTCTGGCCAGCAGACAAGGACCAGGAAACCACCTCACACTCCTCTGCAACAATCATAACCATGGAGTGCCTACCCTGGAGCCTGGCCAAGAGCTGCGCATCCTGGTCCAGGTGCCTGATAGACAGCCCTGGCCCAGGAATGACACCAGCCCAGCACTTGGCTGGAGGTTTTTATGCAGTGGCTAGAGTCCTGTAAGAGGCTCTCCTGGCCAGCAGCTTGCTGAGCCTGGATCTCACCCTGGCCTGGCTGCTTGCTCCTGGGGTGTGCTGCCTGGCCATAGGACAAACACACATCCAGGCCTCCTCCCTTCATCCCACCCCTTCTCACTCCTGGAAAGCTGCTTTTGAGACAGATGTATTTGCCTATTTTAAAGAGCTGTGAAGAGTATTTGCAGGCTGGGATTTCACTGTGAGCATGATCTCCCAAGGACAGGCAAGACTACTCTTTTAGTACAAGAACAAGTAGAAAGCCTTGTTCTTTCCACTGGGAAGGCTAGAAAAGGGGAGAGGCCAGCATGCTGCTGGGCATAGCTCTGGGCCCTCAAAGGCATGGCACACACTTCCCTCGCAGGGGATGCACACACATGCCCCACCCAGCTGTGAGAGTGCCTGGTTCTACACACAGGTGCTGCAGGTGGGCAGCACACTCCACCCCAGGCTCCATGTTTCCCTCACCATCCTGAGGGAAGGCAGTGGGAGGGTAGGGAGTATGCTCCAGGAGTAAGAACTGCAGCACCAGCCTGGGGACACAAAAAGCAATACAAAATATTAAGGAATAATTTTCAGCTTTTACCCCCATTACAGCAAAGCATCCCCATTAGATTTACAGTTAACACTGAAGTGTATTTTGCATTTTAGCAGGTGCTTTCAGGCTACTGCACATCCCAGACAGGCAGGAGTGGTGCAGCTGGGGCAGGCAGCTTAGGGGAAAGGGCAGTGAGCAGCTTCTGCTCCTGGCTTGGTTTCCCATCCCCACCCATCCCACTGGAGAGGGCTCTTCACTGGGGGTCTGCTTGGCTGCCCTACCATGCCCAAGACACGCCAAACTGAAGGCTCTGCTCACCCAAAAACCAACAGAGAGAGAAAAAAAAGAAGGGAAAAAGAAAAAGCCCAGCTCCTTGCTGTTTTTCTGCTGCCTTTCCAGTATGCTTGAGTTACCATGGTTAGCTTTCCACTGTTCTCCTTGACCCCTGCAGCTTTCCCTTATGAGTTAGTGTCCTGGAATGTCTCTTTACGAGGTGCCTACAGAAGTAAAGCTGACCTGATGCCAGTGCCCCCACACTGAGGACTTTATTAGTTTTTTAATTTTCTGTCTGGGTGCTCTCACTTGCCTCAAACTTTCCACAGCTGCTAGGATTTATTAATGAAGGAGGTTCATTTGTGTCTTGCCTCCCCTTCCCTGCTCTGTTAATTGGTAGGGTTGCTCTGCCAGTTGCTATTTTTAACGGCATTTGGGGGATTTCAGGAGAGTTGGGTGAAGATTTTGCTTTGTGCCAGTGAAATCTTCACCCAGATCTCCTGAAACCCCACGAAAAAATCCCAAGAGACATGTGGGGGCCACACCGAGGAGCAACTGTGATGGGACCAACCATCCTGAGAGAAACACTGGACATGGATAGTGGAGCCCAACCAAGGAGACAGCACAGGGACCAGAAAAGCTGAAAACAGCTGCACTGTTGCTGCTGGGATGCAAATACCAAGAATTAAGAGGATAAAATAATTTTCGTTCTTGCATAAGCAAAAGTGCTTAAAAATGGAGATGGGAGGGTTTCTCCTTTCTCATGCTGAAGGGGCCCCACGACACTGAGCTGTAGGCTGATGGAGAAGGAAGAGGCTGAGGGGTGATGAAGGACACGCAGAGAGATGCACTGTATGGACAGGAGAGGAGGATGAGGAAGGAGCAGAGAGACCCTGCAATATAAAACTCATTCACTGAGCCAAAAGGGTATGGACAGTGAGGATAAGAGACAGACTTTTGAGGCAAGAGGAGAAACAGACAAATATTTATTTGTCCATAAAGTAAGTCTCCATAGCAATGAAGTGCTTCACAATAGATTTTCAAAACAAGCCCAGCCACGCTGCACGCAGGGAGAGCTGCTGGACTGGGACATGTCACCTGCCTTCCTGGGGGTGGTTGAGGGGCTGCCAGCCTGGCAAAGGGCCATGGGCAGGGGACAGGGAGGGATTGTCCCTTGGGAAGCACTGGACAGCCCAGTCCATGCCCTGGGGGTTGGCGGTGGGGTTATTTCTGTGCCAGGGCAAGGTGAAAGGAGTAGGTGGATTTTCAGAGCCATGTCATGTGTTGGGACATTCCAGGGTCTGGCAAGTGTGAGATGCATGAGCACAGCCAGGGCTCAGCAGGCAAGGAAAAAAGACATGCTGCCCCAAACTGCTGGGAAGACAAGGGAGTTGAGGAGTGGGTTGAAATTCCAGCTGCCACTCAAGGAGCTGGCGTGCCACCCAGACTGGTGGCCACCTTGGGTGAAGAGCATGGAGCTTGTGGGCCCCATCACACCTAATATGTAGCTCTGGGGGCACGTTGAATTCATTACAGAGGAAGCAGCATCTCCTGGGCAGGTGCCAGGAACAGAAATGCATCCATGCTTTACAGCCAGGACATGCAGACCACACAGGAAGGTGCAGGGGGTTCCCCATGTCCTCCCGCCCCAGAGGATGTGAGATTGATGACAGGGACGGGATCCTGAGCTCTGGCTCTGTGGGCAGCCCTCCCCTGCTACCCATGCCATGTGAGGCTGCTGCCTGACCCCAAAATATCTCAGCAGCAGTATCAAGCACCTCTCCTGGTGCTCATGCTTAGACAAATGCAACTGCCAATAATTTGACTTCAACCAGCAGGGACATAAATTCCATTATTTTGATGTCAGCTGCACAATTTGTTCCTGTAACAAGGTGTTTTAACCTCACTTCATATTCATTGTTCTGCCTGCTTTGATTTTACTGTAAATGACTGAATTTGCTTTTGATCTGCTGCCAGTGCCACATAAATCTTGACACTTGCTGTAAGAAAGGAAAGAGCCCTCCCCACTGTTTGGTTTGCAGGGGGTGGTGGTGATGGGGGCTGCCAGGAGGGTCTGTGCAAAGATCCTGCACCACCAGAAGCAAGGTTTGGCTCTGAGGATCCACCTGATTTTTCCAGGCAGGGAAACAGTCTGTAAGAGGGAAAAAAAGGTGGCAGGGAGGAGGAGCTGCGTTTCTCTTAAAACCACAAGCTTCAAGCCAGCCTCATTCAGAGATTCACAGCTCCTTTGAGGACCATGCCGGTACTCTGAGCTCGTGAGAAAACCCCAGACCAAGCACGATTTGTGTGGTTTGAGGTTTCATCATGAGCTGCTTTTAAGTGTTTCGGTTCCCAGCACCTCTTCCAGAGTGTGCTGGAGGTGAAAAGGGGCAATAAAACCATCCCCCACAAAACCCACACTTAACTGAACATTTCCAAACCCAGCAGCACTTGGGGGATGGAACCTTCCATTACTGCCATTGCCCAAATTCCTCCTAACCCCTCCCGTTTTACAGACGGCAAATCTCCCTGTGTTTTATTCCTCACGTGCCTGAGTGTTTCTGCCTGGCAGTGCAGTCCACTGAATTCTAAAGGTGTAACTTGCATAAGACTTCTCTGGAGCCTGCCTGCTCTGAAAGTGCTCATGCCCAGCAGGGATTGAGGCGCCAGTCCCGGCACTCACACGAGGGTGAGAGTAGGACTCGTGACCAGGAGGAAGCCACAGCCTGGCCTCCACCAAACAATTGGTGGAAAAGGGGCCATGACCTTGGCCAACACCCAGGGGATGGGGATGGCTGCCCACACTGGGGACAGGCCTGCTCCTGCCCCAGCTGCATCCCAGCCGGATGACGTACCCTGGTGCTGTCCCACATGCGTGGCTCCTTCAAAGGGACCTTACCCAGGTTCCAACAGAGGAGCATGGGAGCGCAGGGAATCAGGGCAATGCCTGGCATAAGGTGCACAGGGGCCGGGGTGTGGTGCACAGTGCGCAGTGCCTGGCTGGCACAGCACGGTGCCCAGTGTGGGGTGCTTAGTGCAGAGTGCCCACAGGGCCCCGTGTGGTGTGGCCTGGTGCAGGGTGTCCTGGCACAGTGCCCATGGTGCTGGGCATGGTGTGTCCTGGTGCAGTTCCCACAGTGCCCAGCCTGGTGTGTCTTGGCACAGTGTGCCTGGTATGGTGTATCCTGGTGCAGTGTGCCCGGCACGGTGTGTCCTGGCACAGTATGTCTGGGTGTGGTGCAGCAGTGCCCGGCACGGTGTGTCCTGGGGCGGTTGTGTCCGGGCGCAGCGTGCCCGGGCGCGGTGCCCCGTGCCAGGCGCGG